>JZKD02S2074581.1:904071-948165 GCA_000966675.3 Picea glauca
TCTAAAGAATGGGAATTCAATAGAGTATTCCTTTGTTCGTACAGTTGACCGTCCAGACCGAAAAAGGGGTAAACTACCGCCGGACAGACGTGACTTCAAATTTCAGTTTAACGAGTGTGAAAGGTCACAAGATCGCTTGGCTATCTTTTCATTTTTAGAGGGTTTGAAAAGGGCTTAAAAGGAGACCCGTTTAATGAGCGTTCTTCTGGACCAATTTAACGAGTGTGAAGAAACAAGGTCACTCGATGGTCTTTTCAACTTTAAGGAATCTGAAAAGGGCTTAAAGAAGACTCCACAATGGTTACTTTTCTCAGTTAATCCGGACGAGATCGAAAAGCATAAATGTAGTCTCGCCGGATGTTGCTTTCGGATCTCAAAGTGAGCTTGAAAAACAACAAAGTTAGCTCATGATCGACACTTTGTGGGTCAATGCCTGGCATCTCCTCGGGGGAGCTGTATGCTCCGACGAAAACATTGTCTATGATGCCAGGGGTTCTAGAGATATTGATAGATATCGGTTCAACAATGGTTGCCATATTACCCTCATCATAGATCCCGTGTGTAGCTAAGGGATTAGTATGACAAGACCTATCTCCAGTTATGGTGATAGTGAATTCTCCTGCCTCGATTCGGTGTAACTCTGGGAGGAAATATGATTTGTGATGAAGATCATCCCAAGGTTTGTCCAGACTAGTCATTGCTTCGATTATTGCTTCGTCAGAAGGCAAGACTAAGTCTAATGCATCGGTGGTAGCAGGAGAGTCCTGAGCCCAAATAGGCTCTAGAAGTGGATCCAACTCTTGTGTGGGAGTCAGATCAGGGTTAGCTGAAGCTTGCTGGACTAAAGAGTACACTACTTCAGCGGCCGAGAAGGGCATGGACATGCCAGAGTGCATTGTCTCATTCATCGTGGCTGATGGGGAAGGAAGAATCCACGGATCCTCAAAGTAAGTCGTGCGGAACGACGAAACGTGAAAAATCTCAGCCTTGTGGTGATTCGATATAAACTTGACATCGTCATGAGGAGGTGGGTAATCGAAGGTACCCATCAAGGATGGGCACAAACCAACTCCAACGTTAACGACACCGGGCTGCGGATTATCAATCATGGGAACCGTGGATGCCCCCAAAGCTGAGTCAGGCCTAGAGAAGGACAATTGATCAATGGTCACTATCCGACCCTCGTGTGGAAACAACAAGACTCAGAAAACTGTAGCAACCACAGCTTGCATAGAATAAGTCCAACTCTGACCTAACAAAATGTTATAGTCGAGGGGAGCATCGACTACCTCTACTTCGACACACACAGTCTTCCCTCCTAACTGCACAGGGAAAGAAGGAATGATGCCATGTAGTCGGAAAGAACGACCGTCGAATGCAGTGAGGAGAGTAGGTGATGGAGACAAAGCGGGCTGACCAATGGCCTTCTAGCATGCTAACGACATAACGCAAGTCGAAGCGCCCTCGTCGACCACCGTGCAGAAGATATTCCATGTAAAAGTTTTCGTGGGATGAGCCACTACTATCTAAAATGCAACGTGGTAAGGCAGACGAGGCTTTAAGTCGGTCGTATCTAACATGATGGTACCCGGGTTACAAGTCTCAGTAGAGCCTAAAGAAGTCAACAAGGCTTTCCTCTGAGTAGGGCAGCTTTGGAGGACCTCCAAAGTGGACATCGCACAAGGGGTTTGTGATAAATCTTCCACCACAGAGTAATTCTGGGTGGCCCTTGCGTTTGGGTTGTGAGAAGCTTTCTTAAACACACCCTTTGGGATGCATGTCATTGTTTCACCCAACGTCTTCTCGATCTGTAGAGGAAGAGATGGGATCTCAGCTTCTTTACCCTTCTCAGAGGCACTTGGTTTACTATAGTCGTGCGCTCTAGTCATTATTAAAGAATCACCCCTAACCATATATACGTTCGCAGATGAGGAATTGTTTGGAGGAGGGGAGGTTTCTTGGCTGCCCCCTTCGGAACTTGTAGAGGCTTGAGTTAAATTCTTCCCATGTTGAAAGGGATTAGTCAACACGGCTTGCTGTTGTTGTGTGACAAACTTTTGGGCCTCTGCAAGTCGAGGACAAAGATGGGTCGGGTGGTCTTCCACACATAAGTTGCATGGATACCTCGCCTTCCGTTTTTCTGTGGTGCCCTCACCAGCATTATCAGTGGGTTTTTTATCCCCCTTACCCTTTTTGTGTTGTTTTTTCTTCCCTTCAGAATGCTGGGTGGCCTTTGGGTTAGTCGTCTGCACAGAGTGTACTTCCGACATTTGGGTAGGAGGAGCAGCCAAAGCAGTAGTCTGGCTGGCTGCTGAGTGTTGTATAGATAACTGTTACAATTATTTTGTCAATTGCTCAGCGGGCTTGGTTTGTGATGAACCAACAATACCATCGGCATGTGGTCCATCTCTCTGTCTAGTTTTATCCAATATTGATCATGGTGCATCCGGCAGAATGTTGTACAATAAACCAGACTGAGAATAGATGAGCTCAAACTGTTGAGCCCTCATGATGGCATCTTCTTCGGAGAAAACTCCTGAAGTCGTGACGTCTTTGGATAATTGCGAGACTAAAGACTTAAGGAACCACTCAAGCAGGAATGTTGGTGGGACTGGTACTTTGATGAGACTCTTTCGACGTCTCCACTCTTGGATATGATCAGAGATATGGTCTGCTGTCGTCTGTTCGAAATTAGAAAGAAACTCTGTGCCAGCGTCGTATCTCACAGGTAGCTGGAAATGGTTAAGGAAGGCCATCGCCAGTTCACCAAAAGAAGAATATCTTGAGCGATCAAGCTCAATGTACCATTTCATGGCACTCCCGATAAGAGTGCATTGAAACAATCACAACTGGACGGAGTCATCTTTCAATGAGTTGGATGAACACCAAAGATGGAAAGTAGTCATGTGATCACCTGGATATTCGTTAGGATTGGCCTCGAACTTTGGGATGTCCGAAGGCAACTTCGTTGGCATAGGAGGCCAACGTGGATCGTGATAGATAGGATCATTTAACAACCGCGTCAAATCTGGCAAGTGTAACGTCGCCAAGAATGGTAGTTTGGGTTGCTGCTGATAGCCTGGAAAAAAGGGTCCTGGAGTTTGACTGGCACCAGGTTGCCAGGAAAAGTTTGGTTGCTGGCCCAGATTCTGGTAGAAACCATGGCCCTGACCAACGTAAGGATTTTGCATCTGTGGAGACATCATTGGTTGATTCCCCATAAAGGACATAGGATGTTGGGCATTCATCATGTTTGACGGAATTTGGGAAGGATTACCCCATGCCGGTCCTGATGGGAGAGGCAGAGAAGTTTGTCCAGAGTCGCCAATTTTGTTGTTGGGAAATAATACCCTACGGACTAGCAAGCTAGGGCTAGGCTTGCATGCAGATTTTGACCTTAAAGAAATGACCTTTTAACCTACCACCCAAAACTTAAACTCCTCTTTCAAGACACATACATGGAAAGGAACTACTAACCTTTTTTACTGATGTTTGGTGTAGATCCTCCGTTGCGCTTTGCCCGCTTACTTGCGTTGCTCCTTCCAAAGTTAACCTGCAATCAAGACAAAACACTACGCATGCATGCTATTTTTCTACTTGAGGGTTAGAAATTAAGAATAAATTACATAAATCAGATATAACTCATGCATTGGGACGGGAAAAGTATTCTTTTATTAATCTCAAGATGAATCAACTTACAATAATGATAGAGACCGGCCACCGCTCCTTGATCCTGATACTGGGCTCCTCCTCTTATTTTTTCCTCCAACTGCTTTGCGTTAATTCTCCTTGGGCTTGAGGAAAGGCTAAAGGGTTGGGACAAATTGATTTGGCAAATGGGCAGAGTTTCTTCGCTATAATTTTCCTCCTCCAAATAGTACCCCTACCCCTTCTTTTATAGGCTAGAAGGAGCTAGGGTTTTGGATGAACTCTCAGCCATGCATGGCCAGGAGTTTCAGTTAACTGACCCATAGCTTTTTGTCCCATCGGCAACTTTCCTATTTTTGAGCTTTGTTAGGTAAACGCGGGTTGTACAAGGCCTACCAGCGTTCACACGCGTGTAGCAGTGGGTTAGGGCACGTTTGCCTTTACCTAAGAGGATTTGTAAAGAGGTTTCTCAGCAGATGTTTTGGCAATGAAGGGAAATGAATTGGCTTGATGCCAGGTAAGCATGTGTGGTGCAATTTAGGGTTATAACAGTTTTTCCTATATTGGGATTTCTAAGAGTACATCTTGTGTTAATTGTGTGGATGGTGTGTTATTTTATTATCTTTTTTATTCCAATTTTAGTTTATTTAGTATTTTATGCATAAAGCTAGTAACTTCAAATGTGGAATCTAAGTAAAACACAATATAACAAGAGATTTTACAAAATTATAATATATTTTGAGATGAACTGTTCCAATGGAATATTCACGGTAGTTTAATATGAGATCAGGGTGCGGTTTCATTGCTTATTCAGGGGGACTAAGAGCCTCATAGGATTCTTCAGGTATCTGGATCAACAGTGTTTAACCTTATACATACAGGAGGCCATTAGGCTCCAAGCCCATACTCTTCAACCTCCCATGAAACCAAACCTTATTTGATGGATCACCTCCTTCTTCTCAGTGCTACCCTCAGGAAGGGGCACTAAGAGACAGACTGACACAAGTGTAACCCTAGATTCCATATTAGTGTGGATGCATGGGACCTTTCCTCATCCCATGATATTTCAGAAAAATAGCCATACCATATCCCCTCCCAGGAGACAGATGATATCCCCTAGACCTCATCGGTGCACTTCCTCTACTAGTCAACAACCTAGTGGGTGATCTAGGAACCCCACCAGGTCCCCCTCGGGACAACCAACTATACTAGAATTTCTTCATTCGACCTTGGATAGTAGAAGAGATGGATCCACTCCATGATATATCTAATTTATTTATTCTTGTTCCTCTTGTCCTTGGATCCCCTTCTCCTACAATACACCCCATCATCAACTTAGGAATTTGAACTTGGGGTCGAGGGTTTTTCATGACTCGGAGTAGATCTGACTTTCTAATACTCTACCTTATTGCACTTTACTTTATGCATCTCTATAATACCCTGGTTTTTAGTCCCCATATTAATAATTTATTTTTTATGTATGATACTTAGGCTGGTGAGCCCAAATGTTTAGGTCAGAGTGCATGTAAACTTGAAAGGCTGTAGAGGCTAGAAAATGTAATACTTGAATATATTAATAAAATACATCGTTGGCTACACGATGGAAAAGGGCAAGAGTTATAAGGGGCTATGATTCCACGAGAGAGAGGGTATTAAAGGGCTAAGTCTTCATATCATATTTTTTTTACCCATATTAGAATTTTGGAGAGAAAGAAGCAGTTACATGAGCTTCTTGGGAAAAAGGCCATGGTTTTCTTGATTTTAGGTAATCATGAAAATAACTCTTGTGGGTTATTTAGAGGTTCTTCTTCATGTTCTTCATTCATTTTTTGGATGATCATACATTATTTGGGATTCGTTCTTGTTCTTGGTTTGTTACATGGGGACAAATTGCTAAGCGAAGAATCCATTGTTTGTTGGTTGTAGTAATTGATAGTGTATTCTAGCCATGAATTGGTGCCTGAGTGCCTTAGATGCATTCACATGTGCTAAACCTTGTTCACAACTGCAAATCCTGAGAGTCCAAACATGGATATTATTGACTAGATGCATTGGATCCCTATAAAGAAGTGGACATCATGAGGGACTACATGGCAATGAAGGGGGTTCATTTTCTTTGGGTGGTGCAGGCTGGAAAGAAGAGAGATGGTGTACTTTGTATTTTCATGTGTTGATAAACTTGTGAGAGATTGAGTGCTAACTGGTTTGGGAAGCTGAGTTTTTCTCTAGAACCTATCCTTGTGGATTCATAGCCCTGTCTTGCGGGTGATCTATTGTTGAGACTTGGAATAACAATGTCTAAGGTTGGGTGGAATGTCCTTGGTCTGCAACCAGTTGGTGATTGGTTTTATTAAAGATAAGTGCTCTATGTCATGTGTTTCTCTACTTGTATGTTTATTTCCACTGTCTATTATTTATTATCTCTGAAATATGTACTTTTAATATGCCATCATGTTGGTTATTTCTGATCATGGGATGATTGAACATTCTTTTTAAGTCTACCATGAATCTTGATTGTTGCATGTATGGTTATTGCAATTCTTTCATGCTTATTTATTAAATAAATTCTATTAGAATTCTAAATCAGTTCAAGAAGTGAGTTCTTGAGGTAGCGTGCTTGGGCTGCTGGTGTATGGGTATGTCATAGAGTGGTATCAAAGCTCAAGGTTCAATATAGAGCCTACATGGGCCATCTAGCAGAATGTTGAAGACAAAAAATGCATTAATTTATTTTTTAGAGTATGTCTACAATTTGCTTGATGAAATTACTATCATGAAGTTGGGAAGAATTATTGGGAAATTTCACGAGTAATTGAAGGAATTTAGCACAAGGATTAAAAATCCCGAATTTTAATCTCAGATTGGTCATCTTCGACCTATAATTGGTTGAAATATGGAATTTACAGAGGCAATAATGGCGGAATTGGTGAGAAGCCTCGATTTTTGTGATGTAATCTATGGATAATTTGACAGGGAATAGTTGAATTGCATGTACAATGATCGAATTTATTCACACATGGCCAAAATTGGTTGTGGAAATCTTAGTTATAGACCTACAATGGAGGTGGACCAAACAATTTCAAATTGGGCATTTTTGAAAATTTGAATTTTAGTAAAAAATGGAAAATTTTGGGTATTTTTCCGTATAGTGACATCAACATGACGTGGAATCCATGTGTCAGTTGAAATGGAATAAGGGTGACATGTACTTCCATGGTGGTAGGTACCTAGTGGCTGGTATGGAAGGTGGTAGGTGTCATGGAGCCGTGGTGGCAGGGTGCCTGCCTGTCCTGTAGAACCTTGACTCTAGACCCACAATGAAGTTTACAAATTTGACTAAGTGTAAAGATATCATGGGTTTGAAAAGTATGGTGGAGAGGAAGCATAAAATTCCATAGAGAGTGATATATTTCAAGGAATGACTAAGTATACAAATAGATCGGTCGGATGGACGAGTGGAAGAAGTTTTGAAAAATTGCGATATCATCTAAACCCATAGTGAAGTTTGAAAATCGGATAAGTATTGGAATATCGTGGAGGTGATGAAGCATGAGAAAATGACTAAGTATAATGGATTTTTCATATGGATGGATGGTGGCGAGAGTCAAATTATTTGAGAGAGTAGCTTGTACCCACAGTGAAATGTATGCGAACAATTCTAAGTATGGGTGTAAAATGGATATGGTGGAACACGACGGTGCATTTCATAGGCCACTAAAAAGTAAAAAGAATGAAAAATGGGTTATGAACGTGTGAAAAACTTGGGAAATTACTAAGTATGGGTGTGAAATGAAGGTGGTGGAATGTGAGGGTGAATTTTGTAGGCCATGGAAAAATAACGAGAATAGAGAATGGGTTATGAACTCGTGACAAGCTTAAGAAATTTCTAGGTATGGGTGAAATGTTTTGATGGCTGAGATTGAATCAGAGTTCAGATCATATAGTTTTTGAGTGTCAGGGTTGTGTCGAGCATCTCGTTGACCAGTGATAGAATATCTATGGCTGAAATGTAATCCAAGAACTGATTGGATGGATGATATATAATGTGGTTGCATGGCGTGTTTGGTGGACAATAAAGAAACCAATGGTCAATATTAAATCCAAAGGAATGATCAAGAGATCATTGAGCATTGAAGCTATGCTTCATATGCTAATGGATATCCTTTCCTGGATGATATTATTTTCCTGGCCCTTGACCATCAATAATGTTCTGCCCAAGACTCAGAATTGAGCAAGAGAATAGTCACTGGAAAGGTCTTGAGGAGGAGAAGACATGTATAAACCTAGAATTTTGAATTGGACATTAAAATTTGTTAGAAAGTACTAAATATATTTTTGTAGCACTAAGTGAGTGAATATTACGACCTACGAGTGTTGTAACATTTCACTCAGAACTCAGAATGAGGCATGGGTGCAATCATTGGAAAATTGATTCAAAGGGGAATAATCTAGAATTATTATAATTTGGAGAATCATGATACAATTATTCATGAGTTGAGCATAAAAATTACCTGTAACATTAATTGACAAAGTTCTATAATATGCATAATTCTAACAAAAATGGTTTCTTGCACATTTTACATAATTAATGGATATAAACATATGAGATTCAAGATAAGAATGTAGATTTGGGACACAGAGGAAGGAGAGGGAGCATTCAATTGTGAGAGAGAATTCGACGGTTAAAATATCAGTGTTGGTAATGCTGAGATAGAATCAAATGGGGATAAGAACAAAGGGGAACAAGAAATGTTAATAGAGTCTGTGAGAATCCCAAGAATAGAAGTGCAGAGTTACAAAGTAGATAATGCGAAGATGATGAGAGAAGAAAATCAAATGATGCAAATACTAAATTAGTTGCAGAGGAAAGAAAAGAATGGATCATACTTAAGACATAAGGAAGAAGGAAAACATCATGAAAAAAGTGATAACTACATAAGAACTAGTCATTCAATAATTTCTAGCAGAAATCATAGACATCACTCACCTCCTTACTCATCAATGAAATTTTATGCATCTGAAGACTCCATAAGTAGTCCAAAAGTGTCTCCTATTAGGAACCAAAGAAGAAGAGATGAATTATATAGTTTGCAAGGAGAGATGAGGAAATTTACGCCACCATCCTTTGATGGTGAAAAAGAAAGGAAAGATGATGTTGAAGCTTGGTTTCTTGGAATTAGGGAGTATTTTCAATTGCACAACTACTCATATAACCTAGAATCTATAATTACCACATACCATTTTCATGGAAAATATGTTATGTGGTGCGATCAATTAAAGCAAGTTGAGCACAATAATGAGAGAAGGATCACTTGCAAGAAGTTGAAGAGATATTTTCATGAGTACCTTTCAGAGCACTTCTATGACAACAAGATGCAAGAGCTATTTGAACTCAGGTTGGGAAGCATGACCATGGTAGAATCTAAAAATAAATTCTTGGTATTTTTGAAATATGTGGGGTTAATTAAGGATGAGAAGGTGAAGATATAGAGGTTTTTGAGTGGACTTCCATCATTTTATAAAGAGAATATTCAATATGATGATCCCAAGACTTTGACAAATACCATTAGGAAGGATAAGTACCAATATGAGAAATATAGGGGAAGAGAATCTTCGCAGAAGTATTGGAGGGATAATAAGAAGGAGAAATATGATTAGAGAAGGAAATGATCCAAACCTCCTTTCAACAAAACAATCCTAATAAAAATCAGCAAGATCACTCTACTAAGAATGAATCTAAGAGAGAAGAGTCCTTGGGAAAAAGGGGAAGGCCACCAATCAAATGTTGGGAATGCAAAGACGATCACATGTACAAGGATGTTCCTCAAAGAGAAGACAAAATGAAGACCATACACAACCCCTAAGAGGCCACAACAATATAAGACATGGGAAAAAGTATTCCAAGAGTATATGCATCCTTAGAATATTGACAAGTAGAATACCAATCACATATGATTGAGGTGTAAGGTAATATCACTAATCAGCATGTTTCTATTTTAATTGATTCATGAGAAATCCATTTTTACATTGATCCTAAAATAGTGGACATATTTCATTTGGAGAAAAGTAAGCTTGAAAAGTCAAGTTTGGTTTAGCTAGCAACTAGAACCAAAAGAAGGATCAATGAGACAGTCAAAGACTGTCCTATAAATCTAAATGGAGTAAATACAATTGTTGACCTAAATATAATACCATTGGGATCTTATGATATCCTAATCAAAATGGATTGATTGGATCAACATCATGCTTCCCTAGATTTTCATAACAAGACATCTACATGTATCGATGAAGAAAGAAAACAAAGCACTGTGAAAGGAATTCCAAGACCCGTTTCTATAAGGGATATTTCATATTTACAACTAAAGATATGTTTTATAAAAGGATGTTAATTGTATCCAACTCATGTGGAGGAGCCAAAAAATACAAAAGGGCCAAGAATTGAATATTTTTTGGTATTACAAGAATTTGAAGATCTATTCCAAGAAATACCAGGATTACCACCAAAGAGGGAAATAGATTTATTTATTCATTTAGTTCCAGGAACTTCCCCAATATCAAAAACTCCTTACAAAATGAGTACACCATAATTAAAATAATTACAAATGTAGATGGAAGAATTGTTCAAAAAAGGGTACATATGCCCAAGTGTTTCACCTTGGGGAGCACCAATACTTTTGTCAAAAATAAGGATGGGACATTGAGGCTTTGTATTGAATTTAGATAACTGAATAAAACCATTGTGAAGAGAAAATAACCTCTACCTAGAATTGATGACCTCCTTGATCGGCTAAGAGGAGCAAAGATATTTTCAAAAATAGACTTAAGATCATGCTACCATGAGGTAAGAATCAAGGAAGGAGACATCAATAAGACAACCTTTAGAACAAAGTATGGAAATTATGAATTTGTAGTGGTGCCATTTGGAATGACCAAAGCACTAACTATCTTTATGTTCTTAATGAATGGTGTATTATAATATTTTCATTGTGTTCTCCGATGACATACTTATTTATCCCAATCCCAAGGAAGAGCATGAACATCACTTGAGGTTGGTGTTGCAAGTTCTGAGGGAACATAAGCTTTATGCCAAGCTTAGTAGGTGTTCTTTTTACCAAGAACAGATCCATTATTTGGGGCACATTATTTCAAAATAAGGTATAGCAGTAGATCCAGAGAATATTGAAGCCATTAGAGGATGTCCAACATCCAAGAATGTTTCATAAATTAGATCTTTCATGGGATTATATGGATACTACAGGAGATTTATAGAAGAGTTCTCTAATTTTTCTCATCCCAACACTTCTTTACAAAATAAGGGAATCAAATTTGAATGGACAACAAATTGTGAAGAGAATTTTAATTTGTTAAAGAAACTACTTACTAGTGCACAAATTTTAAAGATTGTTTACCCAAATGAATTTTTTCTGGTATATACAAATGTATGCAAGGAAGGAATAGGTGGAGTCCTCACTCAAAATGGACATGTCATTAGTTATGAGTCCAAAAATATTAAAGAGCATGAGTGGAATTATGCCACACATGATTTTGATCTTTCTTACATAGCTCATGTGTTGAATATGTGGAGGCATTATCTCATGGGAAAGATATTTTAACTAAGGACAGACCATAGTGATCTGAAATATTGTTTTGAATAGCCAAATTTAAATGCCAGACAGACAAGATGGATGAAATTTTTAAGTGATTATGACTTTGAAATCAATCCTATCAAAGGAAAAGAAAATAAATTTGCTAATGCACTTAGTAGAAGGATGCATCTATTGCATGATACAACCATTAGTATGCATCAATCATATTTAAAGAGAAAAATTTTGGATGTTGTTGTTATAGACCAGCGTTACCTACATGTAAGAGAATGTATACAAAAAGAAAATGTAAAACAAAAAATTAAAGAGTATGAGATGAAGTAATATGGACCACTTATGCACAAGAATAACATTTATGTTCCTAGTTTCGAAGAACTTAGGAATTTGGTATTAAAATAAATCCATAATGTTCCCTATGCCAGACATCCCGATTACTAGAAAACAATTACAACAGTAAGAAGCCAGTTATTTTGTCTTGTAATGAAGAAGAATGTTTCTTATTACATTTCCATATATATGTATGGAATGTCAGAGATTGAAGGTGAAGCATAAACACCTAGCAAGTTTGTTACAACCATTACCAATTCCAAAGAAGAAATGGGAAGTGGTAACCATTGATTTTATCACTAAATTGCCTAAGACAATAAGGAAAGGTGAATCAATAATGGTAGTGGTTGATAAATTGACAAAGCCTACTCATTTTGTTCCTATAAATATGACTCATACAGTAGCTAGTATTGCAGAAATTTACATGAGGTAGATTTCTAGGTTGCATGGGATACCTAAGGCAATTATCTCGGGCAAAGATACTAAATTTACTTCAAATTTATGGAGATGATTATTTAAAGGATTTGGTAAAAATATGAAATTTATCACAACATACCATCCATATTCATATGGGAAGACAAAGAGTCAACCACGTGATTGAAGACATGTTGAGGATGTATGTGATGGACAAGTCACGTGCGTGGGAACATTAATTGCATTTGGTTGAGTTTGCCTATAATAATGGGCATCAAGATTCATTGAATATGAGTCCATTTGAATATTTGAATGGAAGGATATGAAATACTCCAGTGAGTTGGGACAACCCAATAGACAAAGTAGTACTTGGGATAGAATTTCTCAAGGATATGGAAGACAAGTTGGTTAAAATTAAGCAGAATTTGAAAGAAACAAAACATAGATGGAAGAGTTACCAAAATAAGAACAAGATATCTAGACAATTTAAAGTGGGAGAGCATGTACTTTTGAAAATGAAGCCCAAGAAGAGCTCATTGAAGATAGGAAATTGTAGAAAGATAACAACTAGATTCTATGGTCCATTTGAGATATTGGATAGAATATTGCCAATTGCATACTATTAGCACTGAGAGTTACCCTCAGATTGCAAGAGGATAAGCCCAGTACCCATCAAAAGGTTTGTAAAGGTAAGTTTATAATAGAAGGTCAAATGGACAAAACTCAGCATAGCAATGCTTTAACACAAAATAACTAGGTTGGTATGCATAAGAAGACAGCGAGTATAAATCATATCTCGAACAACAACAAGGATGTAAGTATGATTCACATTTGGAATCAGATTCTTCAATATTTGCATATTTTTCTATGGACATGAATGCATATCAATCTTATGATGAGTTTTTAGACCATTTTGAACATGTAGTAAAGGTTGATTGCATAGATAACTATATGTTATTGGCTGATCATAATTATGATTCTTTAAATCCTATTGTACAATTATCCTGTGATCATTCTTATGAAGAAGAGACTACAAATGTTGATGATCAAGAGTTGGTTTCCAAAGAACAAGAGGTCATTTATTTGCAAGCAGAAAGGCATTTACAAAGGAGCATCCTAGTCTTCTAAAGAAGCTAGAATTCTATCATGTGTTTCATGATCCTATAGCCATATACATGGAGTCATATGTTTTAGATTTTTTGAAAATTTCAAATTGCATTATTTCACCGATACTCATGGGTGAGTATAATTTTATGAAGGAGTTTATGTCATTGCTTCTATATTTCTGTTATTATTCATTCATCATTTACATATATGAGATCATTTCAGTCATCAAATTACTTGAGTGGATGATGTGGAAATCTTCTTTTACTTGACCAAGTTGCAAATTTGGTTAGGGTAGGGTAGCATAGGAAATCAACTTGTTCCCGAGCATTTTTTTTGTTTCTGTTTGCAACAGTTTGTCAACTAGTTATTTGAATAAGTGGCAGTTTCTCGAAGTATTTAGAGGTTGATTACACAAATGACTCCATATCCCAATGCATTAGGTGACTCGAACTGCTAGGTTCTTGGAAGCCTCATAGTAGTTCGATTCACCTAATGCATTGGGATATGGAGTCATTTGTGTAATCAACTTCTAAATACTTCGAGAAACTGCCACTTATTCAAATAACTAGTTGACAAACTGTTGCAAACAGAAACAAAAAAATTCCCAGGAACAAGTTGATTTCCTATGCTACCCTACCCTAACCAAATTTGCAACTTGGTCAAGTAAAAGAAGATTTCCACATCAGCCACTCAGGTAATTTGATGACTGAAATGATCTCATATATGTAACTGATGAATGAATAATAACAGAAATATAGAAGCAACGACATCAAATCCTTCATAAAACCATACTCACCCATGAGTATCGGTGAAATAATGCAATTTGAAATTTTCAAAAAATATGAAACATATGACTCCATGTATATGGCTATAGGATCATGAAACACATGATAGAATTCTAGCTTCTTTAGAAGACTAGGATGCTCCTTTGTAAATTCCTTTCTGCTTGCAAATAAATGACCTCCTTGTTCTTTGGAAACCAACTCTTGATCATCAACATTTGCAGTCTCTTCTTCATAAGAATGATCACAGGATAATTGTACAACAGGATTTAAAGCATCATAATTATGATCAGCCAATAACATATAGTTATCTATGCAATCAACCTTTACTACATGCTCAAAATGGTCTAAAAATTCATCATAATATTGATATGCATTCATGTCCATAGAAAAATATGCAAATATTGAAGAATCTGATTCCAAATGTGAATCATACTTACATCCTTGTTGTTGTTCGAGATATGATTTATACTCGTTGTCTTCTTTCTCGAAATCTGAAACATACTAACAATCTTCCTACTCATGTACATGCAAATTTTCAGGATATGCTTGCATATGAATCCCCTTTCTAGCCTAGATGTTCTCTTCGACTTCTTCAACATCTTCAAACAAGTGTCTTAAATATGAAGATTTCCTCTCTCCCGGAATAAGGACAAGCTCTGAATGTTGAGCCATGACATAGTACACCATGGCAATAGTCTTTGTGGGTCTGATCTTCACAGGAATACTATGATAAACAATGTAAAACCTCATGTTGAACACAGCCAAGGCTTCCTCTTCCCCTCTCCTCAAGGAATTAAAATCAACCAAGTATTGATCAAGGGACTTGTTCTCACCCCAACACTTTAAAAATGCGTTGCATAGATCGATCCAAGAACCAATAGAATCGACTCCCAAACATTTAAACCACACAACAACATATCCATACAAATATTTTTAGAACAACCTCATTGTAACATCATCATGAACAATCTCAAACTGATCAAAAAAGTTCTCAAAGGCCTCCAAATGCCTCTCAGTTGTAACATGATCCTCTCCAAAAAATCGAGGAAGATACTCAAAGAAATAAAGAGGATAAGGATGAAGGTGATGTGCCAGCCTTAAAGGTTTAAACATCTTGTCTCTAATCTTATCTTGAAAACTAGTGGGATGAATATGAGGTTTAACAAGAAGATGGAAAGGTTCAATAGTAATAACGGAAGGTAATGAGATCTGAGAAGGCTTTGAATCATTTTCAACCCCCTCAAGGTTACAAGGGTGATCAATTTCAAGAGGAAATCCAATACAAATCTCATCTTTATGAGTAGGCTGAGGTGAAGACACAAGATCAACATATACAGCACAAGCAGAGGGCATGTCTTCTTCTTCCAAGGATGGATAAATAAATGAAGGATTATTAGCATTTGAATAGACAAAATAGAGGATGATCCTCTGTATATGTAAAGGGAAAGAGAGAAATGATTTGATAAAGAAAAACAAGATTTCATGAAGAAATCTCATAAAATGATACATGGTCATCCCCTTCTGTATGGTCATCTTTCTGTCAACATGATCCTTCCCAGTGGAGTCTTTGATTGTGGAGTCGCCAGGTGCAAATTGCAATCTTCAATGTACTGATTTCTAATGCACCTTCATAATCAATATTTCTTTGTCGTTTAATCCCAGGGAAATGTCTTCAATTTGTTCCCTGACAATGACGCCAAGAATGTTAGCATTGAGAGTTACCCTCAGATTGCAAGAGGATAAGCCCAGTACCCATCAAAAGGTTTGTAAAGGTAAGTTTATAATAGAAGGTCAAATGGACAAAAGTCAGCATAGCAATGCTTTAACACAGAAGAACTAGGCCGGTATGCATAAGCAAATGAGGTTTTAATTAATGTCAATAAATTGTTTAAGGATAAATATGAGTAGAGGGAAGACTTGGTGAGAAGAATGAACAAGTCTTCTATAAGCATCAAGCCTTCTAGCAGCTAGGTGAAGAAAATATCAGTCACAAGATCCTCTTGAAACTAAACTTTAAAACCCTGAAAACATTTACAGTAGCATCATAATCAAACATCCATTATAATACAACTATACCATCTCATAAGGATCCCCCATTAATGATAATTTAGTGTGAGAGGAAACAAGACAATGAAGAGAAGCTGACTCGTATTAATCAAAATTTCTTAGGTCCCATACATGAACTAGAGTCTAGCTCTGTTTAGTCAAAATATTACAAAATGGGAGCTCTAATCAACCATTCGACCGACCCTAACATAATATTTTTTTGATGTATTTATAATAAAAGTAGTAGATAACAACTTCAGATGTGAGATGGCCTCTCTAGCCTAAGATTTTCCACAAAAATCTCTTAGTCTAACATATGTACAAGTGGGTTTAACAGACTTCTAGAACCAGGGAGCCTGTTGGTAACAACTCTAACATAAATACTATCACTTGGGTGCATCACCTCTATTTACTCTTCCTTCATGCTTATTTATTTTCCATATGTGCCTTTGACATTGTGCTAGGAAACATCTGCAGTAAAAATGGATAGTGACATTGGTCTTTCGACAGGTTTAACTTAGGGAGGGATTTTGTTGGAACAACGATCTGCTAGATGGTCATGGAGGGAAGTCGAGACTGGTTATGAACTGGAGGACATGGAATCAGTGTCCAATGGGGAGATAGGATGAGTGAATTCATAGAGTTGATGTGTAGGGAGTGGAAAACAAGTGTCAAGTGATGAGAGGAGGAGTAGATACACGGTTGGGTGAGTGGAGGACATGCCATTTTATAAGCACGTGAATGTGGGGCCATTGAAAGTGGTTTGGACCCACATCTCTTTTGAGCCCGTAATTCACCTCCTTCCACCATGTAACTCCTTTACTATACCACGGTTTCAATTGTGGGACCGCTCAAGGATTTTAACGCTCGAGCAAGTTGCATTCCCGCAATGAAGCATGGTCATTGATCTAGTCACGTTCTGTGATCTGGGAAACCCTTCCAATTTAGCACCCCCGTTAAAGTTTATCTTCCTGCCAACGTTAGGATCATTCTAACCATGCTTGGATATGGTGCTAATTTTGGCATTGAACAAGAACACTTCCTGGAGGATGATCTGATGTGGTGGCCTGACGTCGCTATGTTGATGTGTCATGAAAAGAGAGGTAGCATGTATCGACGCCAGATGAATATCAGGTAATTTGGCACTTCAGATATCGGGGGTGGTCTGCATGTAGAGCTGGAGCTCTGAAGTGAATGACGATCGTCGATCTGAGGAGGACACGTGACAAGGATCTGTGGTCTTTGGAAGAAAACACTTAGGATGAAAGAGAGGGGGAAGAAGCCGAAACTCCTGAAGCCCGAAGTCCTGAAGAAAAATACCACCATTATATTTTGATGGAAACGCGGCATCAATCGGTGGACTTCGGAAGAAAACACTCTGGATGAAAGTGAGGGGGAAGAACTCGAAACTCTCAAAGCCCGAATTCCCGAAGTAAATCATGATCGTCTGATGGAGAAGGATGTGTGGAATTTGATATTTAACTCTGGGGATTCTTTCTGGTGCTAGACCTCATGCAACTTTGACCTTCCGAATGAACACACGTCATTGATCTTATTTTCCTGATTGGATCTCCGTCGTTGAAAGATGAACTTGTTTGTTTGCTTGTATTTTATGCCCGAAATAGACTTCTTTGAATTTATGCCTTTTTTCTGCTGAAGCTAACTGTGCATACAATAAACTTTGTGGACCTTGGATGTCCCTTGCACGCATAAAAGGCTTGATGGACCTTAAGAAGAAAGACTTCAAGGAAAAAAATGCATTGAAGAGAGAGGAGGGGATATGACTCAAAATAAAGATTGAAATGACTTTTAACCCCTACAATTTTACCTGATAACACATTCATGCTTTCATTTCCTGCTTCCATGAATGTGAATAATGTGTTTTATGTCTCTTTGCTGAAAAAGTGTGTTCATGATCCTAGCCATGTTATTGATTGGAATTTGATTCAGGTGGAACCAAAAGGAGACTTGTAGGTCCAATTGGTGCACATATTGGACAAAAAATTTATCCAGAATCAAATCAAAGAACTAGTAAAATTTCATTGGATCTACTATGGTTGTATTGAAGATGCTAATTAGGAGCATTAATATTCCATGCGGGCAAAGTACCCACGACTTTTTGAAGAATTTTAAAATTTTGATTTATGTTTTGTATATGCAATGAGGACAGTGCCAAAATAAGGGGAAGGAGAATTTAATAACCCGGTTTTGAGTCCCCATATTAATAATGTATTTTGTACATATGATAATTAGGCTCGGGAGCCATAATTTTTAGGTCGGAGTGCTTGTAAAGTTGAAAGGTAAGAGATCCTATAAAATGTAATACTTTGAATATATTAATAAAATACATCACTAGTTGTAAGATAGACTAGGACATGCGTTATAGGGGGATATGATTCCACAAGAGAGGGGGGATTAAGGGGATAAGTATTTATATTATATTTTATTTACCCATATTATAATTTAGGAGAGAAAGAAGTGATTGCATGAGCTTCTTTGGAAAAAAGGCCATGGTTTTCTTGATTTTGGGTAATTATGAAAACACCTCTTGTGGGTTGTTTAGAGGTTCTTCCTCTTCTTCTTCATTAATTTTTTGATTGCTCATACATTATTGGGGATTTGTTCTTGTTCTTGGTTTGTTACATGGGGATGAATTGCTAAGGAAAGAAGCCATTGTTTGTTGGTTTCATTAATTGTTGGTGTATTCCAACCATGAATTGGTGCTCAAATGCCTCAGATGATTTGGCATGTGCTAAACCTTGTTCACAATTGTGAATCCTAAGAGTCCCAGCATGAATATTTTTGAATAGATTTTATAGAGCCTTATAAATAATTGGAAATCCTAAGGGATTGCATTGCAGTGAATGGGTTTAATTGTCTTTGGGTGGTGCAGGTTGTAAAGAAGAGAGTTGGTGTACTTTGGATTGTTGTGCATTAAGAAACCTATGATATCTTTAGTGTTGATTGGTTTGGGAAGTTGAGTGTCGCTCTGGAACCCGTATTTTTGGATTCATAGCCCTAGCTCGGGGGTGATATGTTGTTGAGACTTAGAACAATAGTATCTAAGGTTGGGTGGAACACCCTTGGTATGCAACTAGTTGGTGATTGGTTTTATTAAAGATAAGTTCTCTCTGTCATGTGTTTCTCTCCTTGTATATTTATTTCCACTGTGTGTTAATTATCATCTTTGAAATATGTACTTTTAATATTCCATCCTATTAGTTATTGTTGAGGATGGATTGATTGAGCATTCTTTTTAAGTCTATCATGAATATTGATTGTTGCATCTATGTTTATTGCAATTCTTTCATGATTCTTTATTAATTAAATGTTATCATAATTCTAAATCAGTTCAAGAAGTGAGGTATTTAGGTAGCGTGCTCGACCTGCTGGTGGCTTGGTATGACACAATATTGCATTTTTATAGGACATCTTTTAGTACTTCTTAATCGTATTAACATCCTTGTACTCAACAACCCCTTTTACCTACATTTGTGGTCATTCATCGGACATTAATAAAATTATCTTATCTTATCTTATCCATCTTTACAAATCAAACATAAATGAATGTAATCAATAAATAGAAACAAATACATTCAAATTTAGATTGCACAAATGTTTCAATTACTGATAGAAAATTGAGGTGTTCCTACAATTAAGACTGAAAGAACATCCCCATAACCATTTTTTATCAAAAAAAAACATGACAAAGAAATCAGAGATACTTGATACATGAGAGAAATCTACAACAAATGAATATCAATTCTCACAAGTTTATAGACTATGATGCACAATGAGAATAATATACACTAATCACACAACAACACTAGAATTCTCTAGAAAAATTTGGGAAATAGTGGTTTCCACATTAACTTTGAAGTTACCTCCTGATGTCAAGAAAAAACCCTCTTTTCTTGTTACTTTGTTTCTCCATGCACCCTCTATACCTAAAAGAAAAAAATAATTTCAAACTCTTTAGGTTTCAAAAATACATGAAAAATTCATGTTGTAGATCCATGTTAATAAATTAAAAGTTGATAAAAATGATATAAGTACCATTACACCATTGATAAAATCATCCCTTCCAAAAATTCACTCAACTTTTCTTTATTTTCAAAGTTCAATGCTTGATTTCTTCAATCAAGTGTGCATGAAAGGTAGCACGTGCATCAAATAAAATAAGTGTATGTGCATGAACCTCCTTTTAAACAAGTGAATTTAAGTGAACTCAAACACTAAATCACCTTGCATCTTTTCCAATTAAGTGAATGATTTGGAAAGTAATAGTGAACCACCTTCAACATTCCATTTTTGAAACAAAAATTGCATTCAATGTGAATTCTTGAGCTTAAAATATCATTGAGAAATAGATGGACTATGAAGTCATGCACATACACAAATTTTCTTTAAATGACTCAATGGCACTTTGGTTCATTTAAGAATTGAGAAATGGATGCTTTCATCCATATTTCAATTGTCAGGAAATGAGAGACACTTCCACATTAAACCTAGCAGAAGAGAAGAAGAATTTATTCAAGAACACAAATGACACAACAATCACATCGTACACCAAGATTTTACCCTAGAAACCCCTAACCGGGAAAACCAACATTCCTTGAGCGTTCTTCTCTCTTTTTGTCTTGTTCAATCTGAATAAAAGGTTACATGTATAATTTTGGTCCACACCTAAGACACAATTGACATCATACCCTCTGTAATGGTATAGAAGTAATGGTAGACATTTATGATACCATTTGTAAGCAGGGGCCTCCTCTGGAAGAGAATGAAGCTTGCTGTAATCTTTCTTCTGTGCGCATTGATTTAAGACACCCATCATAAAGTCACCTACTCCGAACTCCATCAGAGCGTTCCCTTCACGAACCAGTGTTATTTGAAGCTGATCGCTGGATTTTCGACTCGCCTTTCTGGCTACCACTGCCCTAGCGGCCACCTGCCTTGTGGGACTTACTACCACCAGTCACTGCGGCTATAATCCAGTATCTGGACAACCTTACTCACAGAGGCAAGCAATTAACGGACTCGAATGAAATCAACATGAAGCTACTGGAATCATTTCACATAATAGAGACATCAGAAGTTTTGCGGAAGCATATTTATATTAACAGAGCCAAATGGCATATCGGCTATTACAGATATGTGCAGGATGCACTTGATAACAGACACTCAGACTTGACTTGACTTATTTGCTTCTGCCACTTTAGGTTCATGCTGGCCGAGCCAGAATCACGCAGGCTTATCAAAGCAACCTAGGACTTAGAAAGACTCGAGCTTCAGATAGAGAGGGAAGCTAGAAGACTGACTGACTCACAAACTCACACTGACTACCGATGCCCAAATGAGTTTCCCATCCCTCCTTATATAGACTTTTCATAGGGATGAGTAATCATGAAGCCTTCGGTGACAGACACTTAGTGGTCCCTATATGTCGACCACTAAATCTACTTTAGTAATTCGGCAGCTTATTCACGCAGGAATATATGTCCGATCGATATCTTTATTTTGTACAAAAAGATTTGTTGGGGTGGTCCAGCAGGATTCCCTGACCAAATCATGAGTCCGGAAGGGTAGTCATGCAATATTCCCTTATAAGAAAGCAAACTTTAAAGTACAAAGGACACTCATATGTCAAACATTAAGAATTATTAGAGATGTGGGTCAATCCGCACCAAAAGTCGGAGAAGTGCTCCGAGTCTCCAAGATTCCTTCTGTAGGACATGATTATTTTAGATACAAAGTGGAGTTGATGACGACAACCCATGGAAAATGGATAGCACCACTGTCGGCTATCTAGACATGAATTAGTCAAAAGGATGATCCTTAAAATGATTATAGAAATACGGATCCCAATGTTGAGTATAGACTTGTCGTAGCAGATCTGGATCAGTATTTACATCTGTAGATGAGCTGAGCATGAATTTAGATCTGAGGACCCAAGGATGTTTTTCTTGAATAAATATTTCTTTAAATTCTCCTTCAGAAAATAAATTACTAATGTAATTTATTGGTCGATGAGGCGACAAAAACATCCTAGCAGTTTCTGATACTTCTGGATTTATTCCAACAGGATTTAATCCGAAAGCTTTCCACCAGTCCATTGTCGAGTCTGGTTCTTCCCAGTCTCTGAAACTATGAGAAAACTTGACCTGTGTATAAAAGAAATCGAATCTGATTCTCCATAAAAATGCATGAAACCATGCAGTCTTATATTGCTCATAAGTTATCCCATAAAGATTTTCAGTGGGATCTTGTTCAGGCCAATCAGTTAAGGCTCGCATCCTCTTTATTTGAAACTGATGATAAACAAGAGATCTGCACCAACCTCGTACAGCGGGTTCATACCACTGAGTATCTACAGTTCTTAGTCTTGTTAAGTCACCTATTTCAACTAACTTCTCTCTGGAAGTTATAGTTATGGGCTGATGCATCTGTCCCAGGATGTGCTGTGGAGGAAGAACAGTTGGACTAGTATTGTTGGAAAATCCAGGAAGCCCTAATTCAATCTTTTCTGAATATCTTAGTTGCCAAGTAGGTCTCCAGTTGGCTTTAAATATATTCCACAGAGTATTGTCATCAAAATATGTGCCGACTGGTCTATGTCTTTCTTTATCAAAAACTTCAACAACAACCATGCAATTTAAATATCCAATCTGCATATGTGTTTCAGAGATAAAAAGGAATTTCTATCTTTGTAGATGGATATAATTTAGTGGCTGGAATCGTAATGAAATAACCAGGCAGTCCCTTTGGAGTGCATGAACCATGAGGAGAAACCATTGATAGAAATGGAGTGCCTAGAATGCAATCAACAGGTAGATTAGAGATATGGAATCTCATACCAAGACTATATGGCTTCAAAAGGATGTTTTCTCTTGGAACTTCATATTTGAAATTAACATCCTGATTTCCCAAACCTGTAACAGAACCAAAACTTGGGGCCCAATATTTGGCTGGGATTTTCTCCTTATGAAGAAGATTGACATCTGAACCAGTATCAATAAGAGCTGTTAGGGTGAATATTTCACTGCAAATCTCAATCTGTAGTTTGATGTAGTATTTTTGATAGGAGATAGGCAATACTTGCATGCCTGAAATTCCCTGTAGTTCTTCTGCAGAGTTTTCTGGTCCAGTAGTTATAAAGGGGTCATCTTCCAAGGGTGGAGGAATAGATTCTATTCTTTCTTTGATGAGATTAATTTCTTGTCTAGCCCAAGAATCTATTGGATATCCATTTTCAACTTCTTCTTGCAGGATGCTGAAGTCTCTTCTAAGAGAAGCAACTGCTGACTTGAGTGAAGAGATTTCTTTTGCCAAATCTGCCATAGTGATGTCTTGCAATTTTTGCTCTCTGTTGAACTTTATGTAAGTTCAGGTATTTTTCTCAAAAGAAGCATCTAGAAAGAGTGGCTGCTTCTTTGTTTGATCAGAGGATTGTTCTGTCTGCTTATTTTTAACAGTCTTTATATATGTTTCTAGGAGTGCAGACTTCATATTACCTTCTGGGAGGATTTTTATTTGAGCTAACATTTGAGCTTCACTATCTCCTTGGAAACTATGCATGCAAACTTTTAATTTTTCTACAGGAAGAGAGCTTATACTAGAGGCATCTGTGCAAACACATTGATAGGGGTTGCTACAATTACATTCATTATTTACAAATACTTCATTTGAGGTTGAAGTAGTAGATTCAGAGGAAGATTCTTCTGAAGAAGAGTAACAACCAGTTTTTAGAAGCTGAGCTTCTAGTTTTGGGCGTTGATGAGGGTTGAAGGGACAAGAGTTTGTCTCATGAGTTTGATATCCACATCTGGTGCAAGGATATCTGACTGTCCTTTTCTTTTATTGTATTTCCTTTGCTCTTTGTTCAGAGAGATTTCCTTTTCCTTTTCTAGCAGCTTCATTTTTTGGACAATCATGTGCATAGTGTCCCTGTTTTCCACAGATCCAACATTTTAGCTGTTGCTTTACCTCAGCTTTATGAGTTTTGAGCTTGATGTCCCGAGGCTCATAATAATGAGTATAAGGAATATATTTGTATTTTCCTTTAGTGTTTCTTTCCTTCTTATACTCTTTTCTTCTTTTCCTGGTCTGCAATCCTGGGTTGACATTATATAATCCATATTGTTCACAAACAGACTTTTGATCAGGAAGATAAGAGGACTTGGATACGGATTTTTGAAGTTTTATGTTGGTACACAGACCTATGAGTGATTTAGTTATTATGGCATAGATTTATCCCCATGTATAAATTTCATATGGTAAGGGGAAGGTATTTTCTATTTTAAGAAAATCAACAAACTTGCTGGGTAGTGCTGCCATATAAACCTGTTTCCGTAACAGGTTTTTGCTATCTTTTACCTCAAAAATCCTCTGTGTCCATTCTTTGTGGAACTGTTCATATTCTGACATTTTCCTGCATTTAGTATTCATCAAGATGGTCTCATGTTTGTCAGAAATTTCTGCCTCTGTTCCACACCAATGTTCCAAAATAAGTGTAGTTAATGCCCCAATCATATTATTCATAGGGTTTCCATCAGAGTGGTAGACAATATCCCCTTTCTCATCTTTTAGATTTTCTGCTTCCATTTTTGTTATCATAAGGGGAGATGAAGTAACTTCCCACCATTTACTGAGAGATCCAGTAAAACATTGAATAATTGATTTACAGGCTTGTACCTCTCCTTTTCCTTTCATGCACATGATTTTATAGGACACAAACATTCTATCAATCATTTGCCTTATCTGTCCTACTGATAGATTGTCTAGGTTCCATTCTTGATACCATTCATCTGCGTAGGATTGTCCTTCAGGCAATTTTCCTTTACCAGCTAAGTCAGGAGCAGAAGGTCTATGTGAATGAGTAGGAATAGACTCATAAGAAGGTTTTCTTATGCTGACCATAGATAGTGGGTCATCATCTTTTCTCTTGGATGACTCTGGTTGGGATTCATCAGGAGGAAAGAAAAATGGAAACTTTTTTGTGATGGGTTTTTCAGCGGGCTTATATACAGGAGCTAAAATAGAAATGCGGGGGCTAGGGAGCAGAAAAGAAGAAGAGATGGGTTTGTCTTCTTTAATAGACTTATTTTTAATGTCAGTCAGGGATTGACCTATGGCTGTCAAGGCCGTCCCTAATCCATCCATAAATTCTTCTTTTTTTTCTATTTGTTCAAAAGAGACTTTATGCAGGGTAGTCTCTACCTTATCTTGAATAGTAACCACCTTATCATGTATCTGATTTACAGTATGGATGACTATGTTGGTGGAGACTTGTAAATCAAAAATTTGCTCAGGATTTAACTGTTCTTTTGGCAGATAAACTTGGGTAGCCATGCCTCTTAGGGCAGTATTTGTCCAGTTTAATTGCTCTGATACTAACTGGACTCTTTTGTCTATTCCTGAAAATTGATTTGCTTCATCTGTAAGCAGAGGAATAGCTTTTGCTTGTTTGGAACTGTCTTCAAGGACAATGCCTTGGAAAGGAGGGAAAGTAGTTCTTGACTCAATAATAGTTCCATCTAGACTTTTCCATTTTTGACTAGGAGTGTCAGAGCTTTCTCCTGTGACTTGGACTGAGAGGGAGAGACTTACTTTATTCCATTCATAGAAAGAGATCCAGCACTAGTTTTGATCCATGTACTCCTTCCAAGATTTTGCTAATCTTTGTTTTTGTTTTTCAGGAGTACTAATATTAAATTCTTCTGCATCAGGATTTGTGAATAAATCCCAATTTGTCATCTTTTTTATCCATTCTTCTGGAAATTCTCCTTTCTTACAACCCTTAAGCACTGTTAAATATTTCAAGATTTCTTCAACAACGGGTTTCTTTATGGATTTAGGCAGAGGGTTGGAAAATCTACATTCAAGGATTGTGACATCACATTGTTCAATATACCCTAGGCCATATTTGGGAGAATTTGGGGTTCTGGTCCCTTTATACACAGTGTTTAATATGGGATCCAGGCTTTCTATGGATGGCATATAGTGGATCATAGCACAGACAAGAACAACCCTATAGCCAATTTGGCTTACATATGCATGACCAACAACCTACATATAAGTATTTATCTAAAGAGTGTTTATTTTACATTAACCTACATTATGCTTTATATCCTTACAACCCTCCTCTTTATAGTCTTTACAATAGGAAAAAGCATAAATATTGGCACCGAAAAACAGTTACAGATCCATGCAGATCATTGGATACAAATCCCGCAAATCCAGGGATTCTGTTACAGTGGATTCCAAGTTGGATTATCAGTCGTCCTTCATTCAGTCTCTAGTCGGTCATCTCATTCCCACACTTATACCTCTTTTTGATTGAATTTTCATCTATATATTCGACTTTGACTTTACCCAGTCGACTACCTCGACATTCGGCTTGTTGTCCATCCACCTCGACCTTGACTGCTTTTTATCCACCTCAACCTTTGACCATCGATCGATTCACCTCGACTAGACTTTTACTGCAAAGAATATAACAACCCAACATTCTCCCACATGTTGTCTTATTTGTTGAAATAGGATATTCCTGAACTTTCATTCACAGACCCATGGTAGAAATGCCCATTACCTCTCTACACCAAGAGAACTTCACAACACTCACAAACTTGGTCAGCGAGTCTGGTATGTTTTCCAATGTGTCTACTTTCTTTAATAGCACCTTGTTAATTTGCACCATATCTCTTATGAAATGGTATTGTACATCAATGTTCTTAGTCTTCGAATGATAAGCAAGGTTATTTTCCAGAAATATTTTTCTTTTACTGTCGCAACTCACCTTCATAGCTCTCTGTTGAAACGTTATTCCTGAACACAATGTTTGAAACTATATTCCTTCTTTGCTTCCATGAGTGGTAGCCATGTATTCAAATTCTATTGTCTAAAAGTCTACGACCTCCTGTCTCTTACTCATCCATCTTATTTCTCCACCAAACATCTTGAATACATATCTGATGGTCGACCTTCGTCGATCCAGATCTCTATCCTAGTCGACATCGATAAAGACATGTACATTTAATTTACCACTTTCACCTCCAGGTATTCCTTGGTATCATATAGCATAGTCTTTTGTGACACACAAATACCCGAATACTCTCTTGACAATTTTCCAGTGCTCCTTTCCAGGTGTCAACATGTAACTTCCCAACACTCCCAATGCATGGGAAATGTCTAGTTGAGTGCATACCATCGCATACATTAGACTACCAAAAACACTTGCATAGAGAACACGTGACATGTCCTCTATTTCTTCTTGTGTCTTTGGAAACTGTTCAACAGTAAGCCTTGCTCCCACAAGAATTGGCACCTTCACCGGTTTGCAATCCTGCATGTTGAACCATTTCAGAATTGTTTCAATATACTTCGTCTAATTCAAATAGATATTTCTATCGGCTCAATCTCTCTTAATATCCATTCCCATAATGAAATTAGTCGCACTGAGATCCTTCATGTCAAACTTGGAGGATAGCTACTTATTCAACTCCTCTATTTCGTCCATGTTGTTTCCAATCAGAAACATGTCATCGACATACAAAGCTACATATATGAAATGCCCATCTTCTTCCTTGGAATATATGCAGTGATCAACTTTGCTTCTCAAAAATCCCATACTAAGGATGTATGTTTCAAACTTATGGTACCACATCTTTGGAGATTGATTTAGAGCATAAAGGGATATTTTTAGTTTGCACACCAACTCTTTCTTTCCCTTTACTACAAATCCTTTAGGTTGTCTCATATAAATTTCTTCTTCCAGGTTCTAATGTAGGAACGTTGTCTTCACATCCATCTGTTCTATTTCCATATCAAATGTTGTAGCTAGAGACATTAGTACTCTAATGGAAGTTAGTTTTACAACAAGGGAAAAAATCTCACCGAAGTCGACTCCCTTGACTTGGGAATAACCTTTTGCTAAGAATCGAGCTTTGAACTTCTCGAATTATCCTACGATATTCATCTTCTTCTTGAATATCCACTTGCTACCGATGAGATTTCTTCCACTGGGTAACTTTACTAAATCCCATGTCTCATTATTGTACAAAGATTCCATCTCTTCGACGATGGAGTCCTTCCAGATTTTACCCTCTACCGAATCAACTGCCTCACTGATCGACTTGGGATCATCGTCGATGGCAGTTAGCATGAATGAGGAACATAAGTTGGGCAGAATATACCTTTCAACTAGTTTTATTATTCTTTCTAACCTCCTTACCATCGGAGTCAATTGTTCCACCTCTTCCTCAGATTTAGTCGACTCATCTGAATCATATTCTCCGTTCCTCAGTTAGAACCACATTGTATCAGGATTATTATAGTTCTGAACAACTTATTTAGGCTCGGAATTACCTCCGACTTCTCTGAAGACCACATATCGACTGTACACTACTCTCCTTGATGCAAGATCCTAGAGCTTATATCCTTTCATTCCTTCCTTATATCCAATGAAAATACATTTGACAACCTTCTTGTCCAACTTGCTCCTCTTTTCCTTGGGAGCATGAACAAATGCATCACAGCCAAATAATTTAAGATGTGCCACTAAATAATTCTTGCCTGACCATACCTCATGTGGATTCATGTCGATTAGCACTGATGAAGGAGACATATTCACCAAATATCTTGCATTGTCGACTGCCTCCACCCATAATTCTTATGTGAGCCCATGACCACTAAGCATGCTCCTTGTCTTATCCACCAATGTTTTGTTCATTCTCTAGGAAAATCCATTTTTTTGTGGGGTATATGGTGTGGTATTTTGATGTGTTATTTTGACGTGTTATGCCACATTGCTTACACAACTGATCAAATTCCTTTCCACAAAATTCACCACCAATATCAGTCCTCAACACTTTAATCCTTTTCTCTGTCTAATTTTACATGAGATCTTTAAACTCCTTACATCTCTCAAAAAACTCTAATTTATTTCTCAGGAAATATATCCATGTCTTCCTAAAAAAATCATCTATGAAGGAGATATAATACAGGGATCCACCAAGTGAAGGCACTTTGACCGGGCCAAACACATCACTATGAACTAGTTCTAGAATCCCACTTGCCCTTGTCGCTGCAGATGGGAGCCTCACCCGACTTTGTTTTCCATATATGAAATGTTCACAAAAGTTGACCTATAAACCACATTCAGGAAACCCTTCAAACATACCTTTGCTTTGCATATCTCAAAGTCCTTTTTCTCCAATATGTCCCATCCTATCATGCCATAACCTGCTTGGGTCGATTTTATCATGTCTTATTGAGTTGGGTTGTATTGATTTATCTTGATTCAAGTCGATTTTATCATGCATTATTGAGTTGGGTTGTATTGATTTACATCGATTTGATTCGAGTCGCAGTCGAGTTTATTTTAGGAGAAATGATGTTGTTTCCTCCAGTCGAGTTGACATTCCCTAACAGCTTGTAGAGGGTACCAATCTGAACTCATTTCATTAATACCATCACACCTATGACCATATTGGATGAATCCTTCTGAAACAGAGTATGCACACCTGCATCACTCATCTTGCTGACAGATATTAGGTTTCTTTCCAAACCCAGAATATGAAGCACACCTGGAAGGGTTCTTTTCCTCGCATCCTGCAATGGCATTCAAACTCTTCCTCGTTCGACAATTCTAGTTGTCAAGTTGTACCCCAATAACACATCACCCCCATCATATCATTCATATTCACAGAACCATTCTTTATGTGGTTTCATATGATAGGATGATCCTGAGTCGATCAACCAAACATCTTGATCCAACTATGTACTAGTCGATGCCAGGTACACATCACCTCCCTTGTTCGGGGTCATCTTTCTCTCAGTTGTTTCTTCTCATCGGATCCAACACTGACTTTTATTTTTTTTGACTTACATTCCTTTTTATAATGCCCAACATTACCACATTTCCATAATCTTCGCGTCGACTGAATTGGTGATTTATATCTACCCTTCAACTTGAACTTTCTACCAAGGAATTTGTCTTTATCTTTGTCTACCATTCGACCTCTCACTATTAGAGCATATTTGTTCAATCCTTCCATGTTTTTCCTTCTCATTTCTTCCGACAATAGAGAAGCAACCACATCCTCTAGCGCTAGTGTGGTTGTATTATGCCTAATAGCCATGACTATGTTATCCTAGGAGTCTATAAAATAACATAATAGGCTAATACACTTCTCCTCACCAGTGATGTTAATATCCATAGACAATAACTAGCTTAACACAATATTAAATGCATTTAAAGGCTCAATCACCGAACTTCCATCACTTATTCTTGGAAGATACAATTTCTTTCTAAGAAAAAACTTATTTATCAGAGATTTTGAATGGTATAAGATTCCCATCTTGTCCCACAATTTCTTGGCCGAATCTTTACCTGATACATTCAGCAACACCAAATCTGCAAGACAAATATAAATCGTACTTCTTGCTCTTCTTTCAAGTTTATCCCATTCTTTCGTCGATATGCCTGTCAGTTGGGTACCTGGACAAGCCGTTCTCCATTGTTCTCTATCTACAAGAAGATCTTCCATTTTAAGCTTCCAAAGCTCAAAAATATGGGCATTGAATTTTTCTATTTATATTTTGGAACTTCCACCATTATTTACCACGATCTTTAACACAATTTATGACTTACGACCCTTACTGTACCTAGGTTTAGTTCTCAGATTCAATAATGGTAAATCAAGGTCTGATATACTCGCTGAAGCATAACACCGCTATGATAACTCACTTGTGAGGGAAGAACTAAGATTTGATACCACATGTCAGGAAATGAGAGACACTTCCACACTAAACCTAGCAGAAGAGAAGAAGAATTTAATCAAGAATGAAAATGTCACAGCAATCACATAGTACACCGAGATTTTACCATGGAAACTCTTAACCGGGAAAACCAACATTGCTTGAGCGTTATGCTCTCTTGTTTTCTTATTCAATCTGAATAAAAGGTTACATGTCTAACCTTGGTCCACACCTAAGACACTATCAACATCAAACCATTTTTCCAGCGCAAGAATCACCCTGTAGCCAATCCAACTTACATCTGCATGACCAAAAACCTACATCTAAAGATTTATCTAAAGACTGGTTATTTTACATTAACCTGCATTAAATTTTATGACCTTACAACACGCCTCTTTATAGGATTTACAACATGAAAAATGTAAATATTGGCACCCAAAAGTAGTTACATATCCATGCAGATCATTGGGTACAAATCCCACATATCCTAGGATTTTGTTACAGTCGACTGCAAGTCAGATTACCAGTCGACCTTCATTCAGTCTCTATTTGATCGTCTCATGCCAACACTTAGACCTCTTGTTGGTTGATTTTTTGTTGATATCTTCAAATTTGACTTTACCTGGTCGACTACCTTGACCTTCGACTTGTTGTTGATCTACCTCGACCTTGATTGTTGTCTATCCACCTCGACCTTCGACCGTCAGTTGATTCACCTCGACTAGACTTTTACTGCAAAGAATATAACAAACCAACATCAATGTTACTTTGGTTCATTTAAGAATCAAGCAATGAATGATTCCATCCATATTTCATTCGTGAATGTAGATGACCATAAAATTATCTTTATTTTAAAAAACATGAAAGTGGAGGTGTATGTAAGATGTGAAACTACTGCTAACATGGCAATTTTAAAACCCATTTTCCATCCTCCTCATCATTCAAATTTTCTTCGCAAAAAAACATTTATTTTATATGCCATGGTGTTATTTGGATTTGTTTGGTCTTGTAGTTTGAGGGAGAAATTAGTTTAAGTGATTTGCAAAATAAGGTTTTCTTTCCTCATACAAGATCCACTTACCCCTACTATATTTAATCGTAGAAACCAACTCCTTGTAACTTACTACCTCTATTTTCAAGCAGAAAAAATGTATATTGAATTCACTCTCGAAACCAAAATATAAGGAAGCAAATTACCATGCCCAAAAGAGAAATTTGAAAACTAAAAAGAGTTAGAAATGCAAATGAAAAACCCAAAAAAAGGACCTAGAAATTACAATAAATTAAAGAGCAACCTTAAAACTAAAAAATAGTGTTGCAAATGAAAATTCAATATTCAAAAATAAGGATGAGATTTTGTATTTTATGCAAATATATGAGGGTTGAAGATGTAATTTTTTAAATCTTGAAATGAGAGGGAAATATTGGATTTTGTCATGAGGGATGAAAATACAAGTTTTTAATCTTGAGTATGAGCTATAAATGCATGTCAAGCAATCATAAAAGAGGATTAAAAATTTGACTTTCAATAAAGATCATTCCCTTTAAGGATTTATCCCATAAGGAAGACAAGCAACAAATATTGAAGAGTTTTCTTCTTGACTCCCAAAGGAAGGAAAAAACTAGCAATGTGAAAAATTGAAAGAGCATAAAAAACTAGTGATGTGAAAGGCCATAAAAAGTATGCTCAGGATATCCATTAAACTATGCTCAATTAATCCATCAAGTAGAGAATAGAATTCTTGGCCAAAAATGAGGTTGTAAAGGAGATTTTTAGGTTTTGATACATTTCTTTGAATAAAGTGAAAGACCCATCACAAAATTCCAAGGCTTTATTCTATGGTTGTCCATGATTTTGGGGGATATATGCCATCCTCCATTGGAAAAAAAATATTTCTTACAACTACAGAAACCATCTTCAATATTGGTACATAAGGTCACTAGCCTCTCAAGAATACCAAAGTGACTGATATTCAAAGCCTACATAGCTTATAAATTAATAAATCACTAAGTTCAAGAATTATTGAGGGAGATAATGGGCTTCAAAGGTCAAGGACACCCTGAGGTGAGCTATTGCCTAATTCTTCTTTCCCATTGTTGATTTCTATGGGAGAAGGTAGTTCCCAAGTGAGAAATATGAATTATCATACCTTTCATTTTTGAGTTTGGTGAGCTAATTGACAATCTAAGGAAACAATCTTATTGATCCTTCATTCTCAATCTTGTTATGGTTTTTTCCCCTAATATATTCATTTGATATGAATTTCATTATTTGTCTTCGATAAGATTCTAATCTCAAAAAATCACACCCCAATCTTGTGCCAAAATTATAGAAGTCCTCAAAGATAATGCATTTTTAAAATAAGGAGTTAGAAACATGTCTTCAAGTATCAACTTATACAGCATGATCCATAGGCCTATGCTTCAAGAAGAGCTCATGGATACATTGGCCTCTTTTTTAAGAAAGGATCAATGATGCATTGAACTCTTCTTAAAGAAAGCCTGATTATACATGACATATTATTTAAGAGGATCCCAATAAGGCATCAACATCTTCGTAAAGAAAGGCCCAATGATACATTAACCTATTCTTCCTTTTGAAATATTTGAAAGCATAAGTAAAAAAATGGTTTTATGAAGCATGTTGGTCCCTTTCTGAACTTTGAGACAATAAGGTTCAAAAAGGCTAGATGAGCCAGACAAGGAATTTCGAATCCATAAAATATGCAAGTTAACAAAAAACGTCTTTAGAGGAAATGAAGCTATAAATTTTCCACATCTACAGGAGTCAATATAAAAAATAGATAACTACGCTTTGAATGATAAAATAAATTTAAAAAGCATCAACGAGACCCCCTTGGTTACTTGGATTCAAAAACCTATATATTTCTTGTATAACCTAGGATATTTGAGCCATTTTTTGTAGTGTGTAGAGGATAGACAATTCTTTCAAGTGAGTAGTCTCACACCCAAATCTGTCATCATCTTAATAGGTTTCATAACCCATGAACTTCAAACTTCCTTATCAATGATTAATTTTAAATATATGTTTTAGTAATTGTGAACCTTAGAATATAAAACCATCCATTGTATTGAGTTTTTAGGCTCTAAAAACCTATAGTCATCCCCTTATAAATATAAAAACATCATTTTAGTTAAACATCGAGCTTATGCAAAAACACTGCACAAAAGGCATTTTTAATCAAATTTTAGGTCTCATTTTGGATGATGATCTTTTGAAATTGAGTTCTAACTACTTTTTTGTATCCTTTCTATACAAGATTTTAATACTTTCATTTACATTGGCAGGGTTCACAAGAATCTAATTGATTTTAATTTGTGAAAAGGTTGTTGGAATGCTGAGAGGGGGGAGGGGTGAATCAATATGAACACTTTATACCGCTTTTAACCACAATATATAATATTTAAATTTATTAGCAGTGTTCAACAATTTATATAATAAGAATATAATCATGAGAAACATCACATCAAGAACATAATACACCAATATTTACGTGGAAACCCAAATGGGAGAAAACCATAGAATGATTTCTTATATATATCAAGAATGCATTCATAGGAAGAACCAACTTCAAAATTCTCCAATTGCAACTGGAAGGAGGCTACAACCCCCTATTCTCAGGCTCCAACCTAAAGGAAGCTACAATTCTCTGAATTCTCTGGCTCCAACCAGAAGGAGGCTACAACCCCCTGGGTTCTCCAACTCCAACTGGAAGGTGGATACAACCACCTAGTTCTCAGGGTCCAACCTGAAGGAAGCTCCAACTCCCTGATTCTATGCATCCAATCAGAAGGAGGATACAAACCCCTTTCCTTTCCCAACTTAACCACCCTGAGTTATAAGTGTAGACCAAACTATCACTACCACAATCAATGCCACTGTCACTCTCATTATCATTGTCACTATCACTGTCACTGCCTCTGTCACATCAACTTGTAACCTATCACTATATCCAACCTGTCACATCAACCTTTCACTGATCAACATGTCCAACCTGGCACTGTCACCGATACTCAACCACATCTTCTCACATGGATCATATACCAAGGACACCTCTCAACTAGATGTCCAACATCATCAATACAAGACTCTACCAAGCATGTTCCAAGATCACCAACATACCAACATAGGGTATGTGTCTCAACCATGCACCAAAGAATGTACTAAACCATAAATTGTGTACCACAACAACTGCATCAACCATGCACCAACACTTTGTTGTAGCAGACAACAACCTCCCAAATTTTGCATGTGATATAAATAAATTTGGGACCCTTCATTTTTTTTTTTCATTTTGAAAAGAAAAAGATTTTAATTGTTTTTTGAAAAATCATCATGTTTTCACATGATTTTTATTTTTAGTTATTTATTTATTTATTTTGTTGATCATGCTCCCAAGTCCTCTGAAACTTCATCTAGATTTTAATGATATTTTCTTTCTGGGTTGTTTTCATTTTATAAAAGTTATTGAACAATAGTTCCTTGATTATTTTTCTCATCTACATTATTTTTGACAATGTATACCTGAGATACAATATTTGAAAAAAATCCTAAATTCATTATTATATTGCTTCTCTAAGACTTTTGTTTTGAAAATATTCAACAGTTTGAAAATTTCAAAATTCTATTAACCTTTAACGTTATCCATGAAAACTTAGGTTATCTTTTCAAAAATTTAATCAAGGTTGTCATTACCATAAATAGGGTTAATATGTTAATCCATAACTCAAAACAAAAGGTTATTAATCAATTTTGTACCTTGTCATCACGAATTTTAATGAATTTAATTTATTGCTACAGTCTTATGATTTTTCATACCTCATGTGAGTAAGAGATATTTTCGAAGATATGTTAATATTCCTCCACGTTTTGTACTTGTCTTCCTCGCCATTACTACTAATTGATTACACATCCCAAGTCATGATAGGATTACTCTGTCGAAGAGTTTGAGATATTTTCAATTTTATTTTACACCGAGAGTTGAAGGTTTTTACCTGTGGTTGAGGGTTTGTTACCTTTCCACTTAAGAGCCTATGTACTTTCACTTTGCCATCTTTTATAAACCCCACATAATTTAACAACCCCAAGAACTTCCTTTCATACTTCATTTTCCTCATGCTTCCCAACCTAAGTTCAAAGAACTCCTGCATTTTCTTGTCATAGAAGTTCTTTGAAATGTACTCCTTCTGAAAATATTTCTTGAACTGCTTCCAAGTGAGCCTACTCTCATCAATGCGCTCAACTTGCTTCAGTTGATCCCACCATATAGAATATTTCCCATGTAAATGGTAGGTGGAAATCCTAGCTTCTAGTTTTGATGAATATTTATGCAATTGAAAATATCTCTTGAGTCAAGGAAACCATGCCTCAACATCATCTTCCCTTTCTCTTTCACCATCAATGGATGGTGGCTTAAGCTTCCTCAACTCTCCTTGCAAACTTTCCAATTCATGTATTCTTCTTTGGTTCCTAATAGGAGACACCTATGGAATACTCATGGAGTATTTATATGCATAAGAACTTCTTGCTAAGTAAGGAGGTGAGTGGTTTCTATGAGTTCTTCTATCACTTCTTGAATAACCAACTCTCTTGTGGTTATCTCTTCTTTCATGATACCTGCCTCCTTCCTCTTGTTTTGAGCCATTTTTTTTCCTTTGCAACTGATTTAAGATCTACATCACTTGAGCATTTATCTGAGTTTGTTCTCTCATCATCCTCTCATTGTCTTCTTTGTAACTCTTCATTTCTATTTTTAGGCTTCTTACAGTTCCTATCAATTTTCTTACTCCCCTTTGCTCTTGTTTCCGTTGGATTCTGTCTCTGCATTACCAACTCTGGTATTCTGACCTTTGGCCTCCTTATCATGGCTGGAAACTCCCTCACCTTCTTCCATTTCTTAAATACACATTCTGAATTGATATGTTTAAACCCCTTGATTCTACAAAATGTGCAAGTGACCATTTTGTTGGAATTAAGCATATGATAAACAAAATTTCCAAACATTGCTACATGTCCTTTTTCTTCTCAATTCATGAAGAATATATATATCATTATGCATCATATAACACTTCCATGTTATCCCTTATCCGATACTGAATTAAATTCTGCATAGGCGCTTCCTTCAAACAACTTCCCTAGGTGACCATGGCTTGAAACCGCAGGCTTAATCCTTCCTTAGCGCTTCGCTCCATGTTCTTCCACATGGGAGATTGCATGAACAACATAATCGAGGGATTGATTATGTCCTAGGCCCTTTTTACCTTATCACGAGACCAAGTCCTCCAGACTTCGACATTTGGCTGTTCTCTATTGTCAACTTCCAATTTCCCCCAGAGTTTCACTTCACTGAAGTCTTCACTAACTCCACCAGAAAAAATCGGACGGTCGAGACTTGATCTCCCGTTGAATGGACGACCCTACCCCTAGATAGAGGCTTCAAAATAAATCAATATTTGTGACTTAATCAAACGTTGAGATGGACGTCTCTCTGCCAATTTGGAAATTTAGCGCTCTGGGGCTCCGAGACATTCAGTTTATGTGTCTCTCAATTCCCCCAGAGTGACAATCCTCTTAATTACTTACCCTTCTCCTCCTTCTTCATACAATAGTCGAGAGAGGTCTTGAAGGGACCCTAGATCAACGAGCTACATGCCTTTGTGACTTCGGGCTTTGACACTTTTCACTGACAGAAAATTGGAAACCCCCGAAGTCACATACTCTCGGAGCTAACACGACATGCTGGTGTCACCTAGGGTGATGTGGACCCATGGCACGTGTTCCATGTGTTACTCAAAATAGACAGATCAGGGTCTAAAAGGTGTTGAATCCAGGTGACACGTGTCCCCACATGCTCCCCTACCACGTGGCACATTTCACATCATCAATCAAATGCGGGACTCCAGAGCTTCGGGCTTCAGAATTTTCCCAAATCCAATACATGCTACCTCTCAAATAGCCGAATGCCAAACTGAATTTGATGGCTCACACTTCTCCCATGGCAAAAAACTGCGATTAACTCCAGGCTTCGGGCTTCGGGGCTTCTCGCTCCATACGACCCCCACACTCCTGAACTACTGAACACTGAAGTGGTGAGGTTCTGAAGCTCTGAAACCTTGCTATCCTTATACCCTTGCTATATATGATAGCTTGAAACACTCCCGAAATCCTCCATTCCATCTAATTTCAATGACACTTTAGGACTCCGGTGCTTCGAGACTCCTGGTTATAGTAGTTCATCAAATTTTAAAAATTTTGAAGTGAAAACTCCCAAAGAAGTTAATGTTGGTTGACCACGATCAACGACGGAGATGCCTCCATGCCTCCCATCATATCAGATGACTAACGGGGCTTCGCGACTTTGGCCTTCGGTAGTTCAGGCCTTGCCTACCTACCAATATCACCGAAGCTATGAAGTTCTGAAGTCCTTCCTTCCCTGCTTGGCTTCGAACGATGGTTGATGATCGATTAGCTAGATTCGATGATTAGGACTTAATTCTTACCCAAACCTCCTACTCGCCTCCATCAGATAACCCCTTTTCACCTACCCTCTGATCCAACGGTCCATATCTCTCTTTAACCCATGGTGGTGATCATTCCTAAATTCGAAAGGGATAGTCACAATGCTTCAATCCCTTACTAAGGATCTCAGACACTCTATCCTCTGCATGGACTCTGAAACACCATTCATCCTGAGCTTCACGACTTCAAGGTTATAACTCGATCTCAACCGCAATATCTTTTCTAATAGATACGGCCCATTCTAACTCAATGTTTCAACCAAAATCTCTGATACCAATCTCTAACGTACCTAACCACCCACAGGCTAGGCTACGCTAACTTTGAGTCCCCTTTTGGAACTAATTCGACTTATGATACATTCTTGATTAATAAATATGCATGAAATGTTCACATGCATAAATTAATATTATGTTATAAAATAAAATAAATGAACAGTGTGTCATGCACAACAATAACCAACAAGAATACATATTCTAAATATTGAATTCAACGATAAATAAATACACAGTAGAATAAATCATACACAGATAAATAACCATAACAGAGAGCACTTGTATTTTCTAAAAACAAGACACCAATTAGCTACAGACCAAGGAAGTTCCACCCTACCATAGACACCATTTTTCCAATTTTCAAGAACAGTGTCACCCCCGAGCCAGGGCTATGGATTCACAAGGATGGTTCCAAAGTGTCACTGGGCTTCCCAAGCCAGTCATCACTCAAGCTATCACAAGCTTCCCAACACCCACAACAATCCAAGTACCCAGTTCTCTTCTACCCAACCCGCACAACACAAGAGAATGCCCCCCCCCCCTTGTCTGCCATGCAATCCCTCAGGATGTCCATCTCCTTCCAGGGATCCAGTGCAATTGGTCCAGAATCTCCATGTTGGGACTCTCAGGACTCATAGCTGTGAGAAAAACTGGGCACATACCAAAGCATCTCCGACATGCAGGTATTGATTCATGGATGGATTAAACCAGTAGTCTCTACAACCAACAATACCATGGACTCTCTCAACAGTTCGTTTTTCTTTTCCAATCCAAGACATGAATGAGGAAAGATGAGTGGGTGGTAGAATGAATGGAGTGAAATCCTAACGAAAGGTGTGAACAATGAGGAATTGAGTGAATGAGTGCATGAGTGAAAAATGAGCGAATGAGTGAAGCAACTAGAAGAAGAAAAAGAATGATAACAGGAGTGAGAACCCCCAAATAGACTGAGGATGGGTTTATGTAATTCTTATAATTAAGGAACCACTTGGCCTTCCCCCCAATAATCTCATGTAACTGTTATTCTCCATTAAGACAATAATGGGTAAAGAAAAACAATATGAAATAAACACTTAACCCCTCAAGCCCCCTATAACTCTTATCCTTGTCTGTCTACCAACCAACGATGTATTTATTATTATTAATGATCAAAACATTAGATTTCCTAGGCACACTAGCCTCTTAATAATTGTTTAGGCACTCTGGCCTTTCATAACTTAACAAAATACAATATTTAATACGGGGTTCAAAAACCAGGGTGTTACAACTAGCCTTATCCAATAAATGGTTGAGATTTGTCAACCGATAGATTTGAGGATGTACACACATGTTTACATCATATTGTTTTGGATTACATCACAAGAACGTTTCATTCTCCGCTTGTAGGGTTATAACCAAAATCAACGGTTAGTATTTGATCTCTCCTTCTCATTGATCGATGGTCTATATATCCTCTTATATTTATTCCCATTGAAGTCCTTTAGTTTTCCATGCACACAAACATTTAAACAAAAACACCCTCCAATCAACGGTGGAGATGTGTCCACCTTCAGATCTAGCGGTTGACGATTTGGGGCGACCATCCAAAGGCCTACGCCAGATGGGGGCCGATTCTCGTCTTCTTGACCAGAAAAGTACCAAAAACCATCATCCTCCAGGACATATTGGCTTCCATGTTGGTAGAAAACATCACACCGACATCATATCCCTCCACTCCTTTTGTTCAAGATGGATCTTCCTTAATCCAATGCTTGAGGTAGAACCTCCAATGGATCCAACAATCCTTATTAACTTAGAGGCTTTTCCATCGAAGTCCTTCGCAACCTTGCTCCCAGGCACTCCAATGACCATGCATTTCAATGAAGGGATAGGATTTAATCGTTGCATCAATCCAATGGTTGAAATTTCTCTGTGTCTTTTATGTCATCGAACTCCGACGTCAACCACAAAAATGAATCTAACAGTTTAGATATGATCACTACGCTGAATCAACGACTACGATTCCTTCAGGATTAAAACAAGGGTTCATCTCCAAGTAACCATCCGATTAAGAACTTGGTAGTTCATGGATTTCTTCCAAGTCCTATCTAAGGCTTACCAAGCCTTCAGGAACTCAACGATACTTTTCAAGCCAAATAATGCATTCACTCCTTACCTTTCGAGTGATAGTTTGCATCCTGCAAAATTTCCATTTCAATGGTAGAAGGTTTCACAGGGATCAAATCCTTTTGACTGCAGAGGGACTTCCATCAAGCACTTAGGCATTTTCATACCCATCTCGAGGTACCTACGGATATCCTCCCAATGGGATTTTCATGGCTTGCAAGCTTCCCAATTCAAGGACTTACAGGTTTAAGGGATATACCCATAAATAGTCTTTCTCACACATCTTAGAGGGATCAATCATTTAATCATCTGAATTATTGGTCCCTACTCAAAACCATATAAGGTTAATGAGTACTCTGGTATGCCTAACTTACACATTTTATAACATGATAATTGGCACACAATACATGAATTCCTTTCATATTGTACATGCATATCTACCCATTCAAGAAAAAATTCATAGAAAATAATCCTTCATGTTGTTCTATAATTACTCAAGTACTCAGACTTGCAGTGAAATAGCTAATGTATTCATTAAACAAGCTTACACTTCCCAAAATGAAAATAAAGGCATTCATCCATAACTTATAGTTCAATTAATGGTATATAAATACTTATCTATTACAATTGGTGACCAACCAACTGACTGTGGGTGTTCTCCTTTCCACCCAACCATAGGCTCAGAAGAAACAATTATCTACAGTATGGGCACCCTCATGCCATGATACCACTAGGGAATTATTCCTCAGGTTCTTAGGGAAATACAATAAGGATTTCCACATGCCCACCTAGCCCAGGCCTCATCAAGGTTTATCAGACACCCTCCTAGTGTAAGACTCTCATCCTCTCAACTCTGATTGGGGACCTCAACTCTTAGACCAGTCCTTCTACCCAAAATCTCACTCCCTGACTTCCATCCCCCTACCCCCTTGGAATCTCCTTTTCTTTGCTCGCATTCCCCACACAAGAAGGTTATAGAATTTTCTTGTTCCTTCTAGAAAAAGGAACCCGTGGGGTCAAAATGGGTCCATAATTCATACTTTGTCTTACCCCTTGCTAGAAGCTTCCGTTGTCCTAGAAAAATTTCCCATACCTGTATTCATGTGGTTGGTTGGTTGTTCTACTAACACCCCTTCTCATTAACTAATTTTTCCTTGGAATCGTGGCTAAGGAAATAGTCTAAATATTTTCAAAATAATATCTCAGCAAGGAGGTTTGGGTTATTTCATCATAATGAGCCCCCTCTATAGGCTTCCTCACTCCTTCCTCTAGTGGTATCATGTTTATTACTTTAAGGCTTCATCCCACATTCATCTAGTTGGTAGTTACAATTAAATGATAATACATTGCATTGTTTGCATGCCATGGAATGGAAATCATTAATTGTGAATAATTATAGGTTGGGGGAAATATGGGTGTTATAGTCCCCTCCCCCTTAAAGGAACATCATCCTCGATGTTCTTTTCATCTCAACAACACCATCCATGGCTTCATCTTTCAACTCCTTTAGAAACATAGTTCCTCTTCTTTGTCTAGTCCTCTCCAGAATCTTGGCATTTAGCACCTGTCCACAAAAATCTTAGACAACAAGCATATTGGTTCACAATTTCATGCATAAACATTTCGTTATTGTACAAAAATCAAGGGAAAATATTCTTAAAATCACAATACTTATCTGCCCAATTACATGGATCTACATCGATATGGTTTTCTCATTAACTTGGCTCACGGTTTTTCTTGACATACCCATTGTGCTCATGATCCCAAATCAACAGATTATAGGAATTATCAAAGTCTCCTCTTCCTTGCAGTCACTCACCCTCTAGGCCCTGACTTAGGCATCCCCTTCTCTACTATACAATCCCTTGAGAGATCCATCTTTCCTTTCCAAGGATTTCTCACATAAGAAGAGGTTTAGAGACTTCATTGAGTCTTATAGTCGAGGTGTCCCTCTGACTTTCTCTGCCTCGGCATCCCTCCAGCATATGTTACCACAAAACAACATCTTTTATGGAAATCATGGCTTACCATAGGGCTCTCATATTACAACATGAGCCTTTTTTTCCATGATTTCCAACTTGACAACCATCATCTGTCCCTTTAGTTAAGATCTATTATCTCACTAGTATGAGATTTTTCCTTCTTATAACAGTTTGTCTCAGTAGGAATTGGTCTTCCTCATGGTCTTACTACACTGCCATATCCAAGAACCTATTTCCTTCAATTCCATCTTCGTATATCCAAGCAAATTGTTAGTTATCATGCACATACATTTTCCTTGCACACTTGCAGTGGCTTATAAACAACTTCAAAACTGTGCATATTTACAATTACATCACATTTATCTATTAAATAAAATAAAAGGAAAGGAAACATCATCCCTTACGTATTCATCATTTCAACATACCAAAATTTTCCAAATGCAATTCATCGTTAAATTAATTTAATCAATGTGTCAATGATCGTTATATATATGGTTATGACTATATACCATATAAAACAAACAAATATGCATATGGAGGAAAGAACCCAAGACCTCCGAGATAATATACTAACGATTTAACCATTGTGCCAATGTTGTGGGTGGGAAATCCCCCTATGGACTAGCATTAAGGGTTTTATCATGCATGTAGAAATGACCTAAAGTATCCTACTTCTTACCATCATTCCCATCATAACCCCATTATTCATATGAAAATACAAGATTAAGAGATCAAGTTACTATACCTTAGTTTCCGTGTTTGATGTAGATCCTTTATCGTTCGATTGTTCTTTGAATACAAATCTCCTCCCAAAGCTGACCTGCGTTTACAAAAAAACAAACAAAAAACTCCCAAACATGTATTTGATCTAAGAACTAAATGGGTTAGAGATTCTATCAAAATATAATCAATATTAAACATTAACAATCTCATATGGCAGGACGGGAAAAGTACTTCTTTTATTAATCTCACAAGAATACCTTACGATAGTGAGATTAGCCACTGCTCCTCAAATCTGGTCCTGGGCTCCTCTTCAATTGTGCTCCAACTACTTTCTTATATGCTTCTCTTCACACAATAGTTACAAAAGGTTGGGACAAGGGGAATGTAAAATCAGGTAGAGTTTCTTTACTCTTATTTTTCTCTCTTTGGATGGGACCCCTACCCCTTCTTTTATAGGCTAGAAAGGGCTAGGTATTTGGTCGAGTGACTAGTTATGGGCAGTCAAACGGTTTAGGTAACTTACCCAAAACTGTGTGTTCCATCACCAACTTTCTATTTTTAGTGCTTTTGTGTTAAGAACCAAATATCAATATAGCATAGAAAATCTTTAGAAAAAGTACTCAGCGCCTTGAAAAAGAGATAATTTCAGATAATAAGCCTCTTCAAGGGGGTAACCTCCTTTTACCCCACTTAAATGTTCAAGTACAAGATGATTCAAAATTAAAATGTCTCCTTGGTATATATAGGAGACTAGGAGGTATAATTACAACTAATGGCCTA
>JZKD02S2074581.1:952694-987373 GCA_000966675.3 Picea glauca
CTAGGAGGTATAATTACAACTAATGGCCTAAAGCCGACATAAATAAAATAACATTACTAATATAATATGCCCCAATTAAGGGGTAATGAGCCAATATTAGGGCTTAACATTTTGTAGGTATATGTGGGTTGTAGTGGACCAGCTAGCGTATACACGCATGTAGTAGTGGAGTAGGGCACGTATGCCTTCACAAAGGATGTTTTTAAGAAGTTGTTTCAATAGTGGCTTGGCAAAAGATGTAACCTGAGATGGCCTGCTACCAGGGAAGGGTATCTAGTGCAAATTAGGGTTATAACATATGCCTCCTAATGTGTGAGGTCAGAAGAGCATCTGATGGCCGAAATACATTATCAATCTTCACCAATCATACGAAACAAGTGAGCCCAAGGACCAGAATTAGGGAGGTGCCATATGCAAAATAACAATTGTGTCACCGAGGCAAGCATACCCATGATCAGGATGAAAATAAAATCATGGCTGCCAATCAAATAAACTACAGATCCATGTCATATAACTATATAAAGTGTAGCCGCGAGCAATACATAGCGGATCTACATCTAGAAATCAAAAATATATACATGCATAGTATCCATCTTCTAGAAGATGATAAGGCCTGATGGCTAGAGATGAGTTCTTCAGAGCTTGAGCAACAACTTCAAAATCTTCACAACTCGGGTAGGAGTGTAATATGAGTGTACAAATTCACTACCCATAGGTCTTCGACAACTCATCGGGCATAGACTAGAGGGTTTTGATGATCAGACTGAGGGCTTCATTGATTTCGAACAAAGACTTGATTGGGATTTTGGGATGGCCAAGCATGAGGACAAGAGACAAACTATAGAAGGGCTAAATCAGGCTTGGTAAAAACTTCCCTTGGACAATATCACGACAAATGATGAGACTCAGGCAGCATGGCATTAACATAAGTTTACGATGCAGGAGGCAACACAAACTCTCCAAATTTTTGGAAGAATAACCAAATGGAGGAGGAAACAACTCTATGTAGCGAGAAAAACTTCCTAAGGTCATATTAAATCCTAGATATTGACAAACAAATGGAAGGATGTTCTTTGTCCAAGGGCAACTCATTGTGTTGCCAATAAAAAGAAAATACTTTTCCCTTCCTCTTTTTGGGGTATATTTGATTTTTTTTTTTTTTTTCCTTTTTCAAATAATTTTGGAAAGCTTGAAAAAGAATAAAGAATGCTACATTACAAAGGAGGAACGAGTGTCGCAAACATACTAGTTCTAGGTGCAAGGACCAGACTGATGTTTAGAGCAAGAAGACATACTCGGAAAAATCCCTCCAGGGGTCAAGGTGTCGAGACACAAAGGAAAAGTGCTACAAGGCTTGCGTTATAAGGCATGCTTCAGATGGTTCAGTTGAGAGCAACATGGAGCTAGCATTAGGCCAAAGATGCAGGAATGCAAGTGCGGTCAACAAGACACAATGATAACGTCCTTTGATGTAATTTTAACGAGCCCAGAGAAGGTAAGCTCGACGGTTTTTCATTTTTAGAGAGTCTGAAAAAACGTAAAAGAAGACTCCACTGGGGTACCTTTTTTCAAAAGTAGTCTAGTCAGCTCGAAAAAGGGGTAAACTAGCATCGAAAAGACGTCTATTCAAAATCATTTTAACGAGTGTGACAAAGACAAGGTCACTCGACAATCTTTTCACTTTTAAGGAGTCTGAAAAGAGATTAACTATGGATTCTGTAGGGGATGTTCTTCTAGACCAATTTAACGAGTGTGAAGGAACAAGGTCACTCGGTGATCTTTTCAATTTTAGGGAGTCTGAAAAGAGATTAAATATGGACTTTGTGGGGGTGTCTTTTTTGTAAATTTAGTCCCTCAGGCTGGAAAAGGATTAAAATTATACCTGAGGATACTCTTCTAGGGAACCGAGGCTCCTAGAGTATACCTTTGTTTGTATAGTTGACCATCCTGACCGAAAAAGGGGTAAACTACCGCCAGACAGACATGCCTTCAAATTTCATTTTAACGAGCGTGAAGGGAAACAAGATCACTTGACAATCTTTTCATGTTTAGAGGGTCTGAAAAGGGCTTAAATTAAGACCCGTTACTGTTTGGGAGTCTTTAGGGTAAGGTAAAACTAACAAGGATTCCCAAACCTATAGTCATTAATGACAGCATGGACACCAAAATGCAACTAGGATCTACCTAGGGCATCCATGAAGGGGTAGGCTCTACCACTAAATTACGACACTTCTAAAGCAACAATGATGGTTCCATGTCGTAATTCGGTGGGATCGATCCTATGGAAAAGAGAAAAAGTCAACAAGATGCAGAAAATGGAAGTGGAATCCTAACTTAAATGCAACAAGTTGGAAAAATGACTTTTTACCACAAGACCTAAAAAATGACCCAAAATCTCCAAAAAGTTTCCCAATACCCAAAGTAACACCTATCGTAACAATCCATAAGAAACTCCTGAACCATGCTAAATGATTTTCAGTTTAGAAAAAATGACAAAAGGGTCCAAAAAATGACAATAAGGGGCCAAAAAGTCTATAAATAGAAGTTGGCAGCTCATTATCACCATTGTGAATTGAGAAATTGACTGTGGAGCCAAAAACACCCCTTTTCCAAAAGAATTGATTCCGGGAGATATAGTGGATGGAATGAGCTTCTGATTGGACCAAGTAAGTACATACTCCCCCCTCTTGCATTTCAATTCTTTATTTATGCATTTATTATTGGTTTTGGGGGGGGTGCTGACCTTTACAAAGGTCATCCCTACATATACATGGGTTGTCTTAGGACAACCAGCCTATGGCCGAGATCGAGGATCTCCCGCCGACTATGCAACCTCATGTAGTTGGGGTACCACGGACTTGGGTCTAGCTTTTCCGGCATTTGGAAAACACTGTTTTTCAGTATAACAGGGACAACAGGCCCCGTCCTTAGTTAGGTTGGACTTCTTATGTGTCGAGGGAACTACTTATATATTTTTGAGGGCATAAGCCTGGTGACTCTCACTGGACATATTTTTGAGGCATTTGTGCCCACTCATGTACTTTGATACATTTTTTGATATATATATATATATATATATGTGTGTTTTTATGTATTTTTCAGTCTTTACGGATTACATCTATTCTACAAATTATTTACATGTGCGTGTGTGTGATTTTCCTTACATGTGTGCAATATGCCAATCTAATATATGATTAGCTAGAGTATCTGTAACTTGATTCAATCTCCTAGGAACATGGATGTATGTAATGTAATCAAAAATTTGTTCTAAGAGAAGTACCCTAAGGAACCGTCGGTGTAGAGTAGGATCGTAAACGCAATAAACCCCATTTAACTGAGACACAACCAACTTAGCGTATAAATAGACCTAGAGGTGAGAGATACCATGCGACAAGGCATCACAAAGCAACTCTAGAACTGCGTTGTATTTGACGACATTGTTTGTGGTGTTACTTAGACAAATACCTCCTGAAGATAGCAACTAGCCTTGAGGTGTGTAAATTACCCAAGTTGCAGAAGCAAGCCTCCGAGTGTGTCGGCTAGCACCGTCCGCGAATACAATGAACACCTCTGATTCACTTGACATCTGCCACAGTGAAAAAGATGAAATCATAAACGACACATCCATAAAACCAAAAGGACAAAAACTACAAGAAAGACGATGTACAAGTAATATACAAATGTTACAAGAAGTCACCCGAGGAAACCCACCTACGAATAATACTTCTTGAGGTAGAGCCCATTTCTAGGCTCTGCTAAGGCAGTTCCTTCAAAGTCAACCAGATGATAAATGCCCTTCTTTAGAACCTCCTTCACGATGAAAGGTCTGAACCACAAGGGTTTGAATTTGCCTTCCCCCAAGGGGTCCTTATCTTGGTCATAGACCAGGGCAAGGTCGCCTTCAGAGAAAATTCGAGGATGAATGGATCGATCATACTAACACTTGACCTTTTGTTTGTGAGCCTTGTTAGCCAAGGCTGCATCACGACGTTTCTCATTGAGTTGTTCGAGATATAATAAACACTCTTTAAGCGGTGAAGTGTCTGGCAATAACTGTACTGCCAACTTTAGAGACGGAATCTGGCATTCAATAGGAAAAAATTCTTCCAGCCCGTAAACAAGTTGAAAAGGTGAGAAACTGGTTGCAGTCTTAACAGATGTTCGATAGGCCCATAATGTCAAGTATAACATCAAATTCGAATTTGACTTGGCCGAATTGATCGTTCGCTGTAAAATGGTCTTAAGAGATTTATTGACAACTTCCACCTGACCATTCACTTGTGGCTAGTATGGTGACGAATGTTCTTGTTGCAACCCAAGCTTTGATGTCAACTCGATCATCATTTGGTTTTGAAAGTGACTTCCATAGTCAGTGACAATCTCTCTCGAGATGTCGAACCTTGCTATTAACTGGTTGAACAAAAAGAGAGTTGCAGTCTCTACATCATCCTTGAACGTTGGCATAGCTTCGACCCATTTCGTGAAGTAGTCTATGGCTATGATGATGTAACGGTGCCCCCTTGCTGAAGGAGGGTTGCAAGTAGTGTAATCAATCCCCCAGTTAGTGAAAGGACCAACTGTGATGATGGGAAACATGGGAGCGGGGTATGCCCTCATCTTCCGAGAGAAGATCTGACACGGGTGACACTTCTTGATTGATGCAATACAATCTTTGATTAATGTCAGCCAGAAGTAACTGGCTTGTAAAATCTTTTGGGTTGTTGCCAAACTAGACAAATCACTACCACATGCTCCAGTGTGGCAATCATTAAGCACAATTTCTGCTTCTTCATGAGTGAGGCATCGATGAAGGATGCAATCTACACCCTGACGATACAAAGTATCTTCGAGTATGAGATAGTTCTTAGTCTGATGGTGTATGCAGCGACGCTCATCACAAGAAGCAGAGGTGGGGCCCTTCAAATTCTGGAGATAGAAAAGTATATCTCCATACTAGGGGTCCAAAGACGCAATCAAAAACATGTCTCCTTGAATAGGAGACTCTTTGGGCATAACATCTCCTGACTCGACCAGAAGTTCCGAAATGAGTTCCGCAAAGACCAACGAATTTTTGGATTTTGCCGAAACAAAATCTAAGTCAAATTCTTGGAGGACAACTATCCATCTACTGATCTTTCCGCCTATTACTCATCATGTCAACACGTACTGAAACAGATTCACAACGGCAATGATAGTGGTCTTATGAAACAAGATATAATGATGGAACTGTTGGACAGCATGAATAGTTGCCAACACAAGTTTCTCTATGTGGGAATAATTGAGTTCTAGTCCAACCAGGCCTCGGCTTAGGTAATAAATCACATATTCTGCGAGAAAATCATCCTCCTAAACTAAGACCATACCGATGGTCGATTCTGCCGCAACCAAGTACAATAAGAAATCTTTATTATAATTGGGTGGCCGAAGCAGAGGGGCAGTCGTGAGGGCTCATTTCAATGTGTCGAAAGAGCATTGAGCGGCTTTGTCCCAATGAAAAGGAACATCCTTCTTTAGTAAATGCATAAAGCCCTTTGTGATCTCGACATAATTTGCGATGAAACGTCATAAAAATGTCGCTTTGCCCTGTAAACGTTGAAGTTGAACGATTGTACGCGGGGGAGGCAAATGAACTATTGCTTCAACCTTGACAGGATCGACCGTGATCCCTATTGTCGAAACGATGAAACCTAGCAGACGGCCTGACGTCACACAAAAACTGCATTTTTTTGGATTCAAGCAAATCCGGAAGTATCGACATTGCTCAAAGATAAGTCGGAGGTGCGTGGGATGATCAGTTCTCTTACAAGATCATGGTGCTAAATCATCTAGATAGGTATCAACTATATGTTTGAGATCATGGAAAGCAAAAGACATGGCCCGCTGAAAGGTAGCTCCAGCATTTTTCAGACCAAAAGGCATCTTGCAATAAGCGAATGTACCCCATGGACAAATGAAAGTTGTTTTGTGTTGGTCTTCAGGTTTGATATGTATCTAATTGTATGCTGAGAAACCATCCATGAAAGAAAAAGCCTCACAACCTGCGCATTCATCAAAGATCTGGTCAATAAATGGCGTGGGGAAATTATCTTTTGGACAAGCTTTGTTCAAATCATGGAAGTTCGTACATAAGCGAACCATACCCTATTTTTTATCTACCGGAATGGGATTTGACACCCATTGGGTCAAATGGACGGGGTAGATAAAACATGCTTTGAGAAGTTTCTCTACTTCAACCTTAATAGTTGTTTCTTTCCTAGGATTAACCGGATGAATCTTCTGCCGGACTGGCTTATCGTCAGGATAAGTCATGATTTTGTGCTCAACAATTTTTGGATCAATGCCTGGCATTTCCTCATAAGACCAGGCAAAAACATCACAAAATTATTTAAATAAATCCGTGTAGATTCGAATCTCTTCGGGGGAACAGTTGGCTACAATGAAAACATTCTCCACGATGCCAGGGGTTCTAGAGATATTAATAGGAATATTTTCATCAATGGTTGCCATATGTTGGCACCAGGCTGATGTGGAGAAAAGAACGATCATGGGAAAGAAAGCATGCAAATAACTGAAGTGACAACTGGCAAGAGATCAGTACACGCGAATGAAAGAAGGTGTGCACAAAGGAAAGCGACAGCTAGAGGAAGAACAACACGTGCATGGGAGAAAGACCTAGTGTAAGAGGGGTTAGGGTTTTGGTAATATTTTGTAATTGGCTAAAGAGCCTGAAATGTATAAATATAGATACGAAAGTATCATTTAGGGTTGTTGTTATTACTATTGATGCGATATATGTAGCGACACATAAGAGGATGCGATATATGTAATGAATTTTGCGGTATGAACCAATTTTTGGTAAGTTGTTGAGTAGGGGGGAAGGTAGATCTGAAGATTAGACTGCAGGCTGTAGAGCTTGGTGCAATCTAGTTCGACTCATAGAGATCTTATTCGGTTTTGTGGAGAATTGTAAGCACATGGCACCAACATTGCAGAACTACCATGATAAAAGAGCCAAGAGACAAATCTTTGTGGACGTAGCCCGGGAGGGGTGAACCATGGTAATATATGTGCAATATAATGAATGCATGCATGTCGTTACCTTCTTTCAACAACGAATGGTTAAATTTTGATAAATGAATCAATACATGGTTATGAATCTGTTTTGCAATTTATTTGAGTTATACTGAGAAATATGTATATGCAACTTTATAATAAATAGATTACAGTAACAACGCACGGTATAGGACTTCATCAAGAAACCCTTTATCTCCTACTCTGTCCTAGGCTGTAGACACCTGAGTCCTACAGTCACCCATTTAAAGTTATCTCGGGTGAGACTGCTCAGTTCCTTCTGGGTACTGTGTTGCCTTCTGGTTTACCAGGAGGGTCGATAGTCTTAGAGACTTTGTTGGAAACCCAAATGACATGAACCCTGGGTCAATAACTTGGATAACCCGAGGAGGCAAAGAGTGAGAACCAACAAATGGTTCTGTTTTCATGTTAAGAGGAACAAGAAAGGATTGAGTAGGCAAGATAGAGTTAAAGAGAACTGAAGAAGCTAAATCAAAGAACAATGAGCCACTAAAATGGAATGTTGACACCTTGGAACCCCACGAGAGAAGAAATCGAGGGCTGGTTGAGAACTTAAGAGCTAGAGTCTGCACAGAAAGATAATAGAAACCCTAGAATTACACCGCATAGATACTTGGATAAATATGTCTTTACGGATTTACACGAAGTCTTTTTCTGTGATTTTCCGCATCTACTACAGGAGTGGATCCTACGGTTGAAATATATCCATGCAACGAACTGAATTTGATAGCTAGATTGGACCCCAGTACAGATTCAATAGCTGCAATAGGTGAACAACAAATTCACCCATGCAGTAGACTTCTGGTTAGATAGTATTGTGGGAGGATTCATCACATAGTTTGCAGTAGACACAACGAAGTCATACAGTGCCATCGAGCAAGAATTTCTACGAGGACCCAGAGGCAAGTACATTCGATCCCTGTATACTTCAATCAAGATACTACTATATAACAAAGGTGTGATGACAATGGAATTAGACAGCTATACTTCCCTGCATGCATGAGGGAAGGGGGGAAGCACTGACAGAGAGAGGATGAATGGAAGGAGGGTCGAATAAAGACAAGACGAAGGAGGAACTCTTGAACCCAATCTTGATGGATGATGACCAACTCAAGTGGATCTTGGCATCATCAGGCATGATGCATAGTGGAGCACCCTACCAATATAAGATAAACACCAATAAGAGAGTCGTAGCCGAAAGGGAGGGCTTGGCGCGTGATGAGGAAGAGGTAGAGGATCTCCGGGCTGTGGAGCAGATTGAGGAAATCCTGCACGCCACCTATGAGAGGAAAACAAGAGGCCCAAGAATAGGAGGAGAAGACAACCATCCCTTCCATATCAATGTCAGTGTGGAACCCATAAACCCATGTGCGACCAACACACCAAAGAGAACACCATTGTTTAGACAACCGAAGTTCGGCGAAAGTACGACAATAGGAAGTACATCTACACAAGGAGCAACAATTGGAGGATCCAATTCAGGTAATATTAGTCAAGTATCTACACTGCGTAGAGGAGGAAGCAGTGCAGTTTTCAGAATGGCGGCACACGATCCTACTATCAGATTGCCATAATTTTGAGGATAAGCAGCAGAAGACCCTGAGAAGCATTTATTCATTTACGCAAAGATATGGGAAGCAAAGAAGATCACTGATGACAACACCAAACTCACGCAGCTAGTGATCACGTTAAGAGACCATGTACTAGACTGGTAGATGAGTCTAGACATGAACAGTGTTCCCAATATGACAAGGACACTAGACAACATTAAGAAATTATTGATAAATGAGTTCTAGAAGCCGAGCTCAAAGGATCTGTACATGAACGAGATGATTGAAATAAAACAGAAACCAAGAGAATCGGAATGAGAGATTGATCAAAGATTCAAGCGATTAAAAGGCAAGTTAAAATACCTCATGACCGATATGCAACATTAACACCTATTTGTCAATTCACTACTCCCACACTTAAAGTATCCATTACGCCAACAAAATTTTCAGACGCAGGTAGAGGCTCTGCAGGCAACCTTGCAACTGGAAGAGAACCAGTACTAGCAGATGGACCCAGCTATCAAAGAACTAAAAGAGGAACTGAAGAACCTAACATTTGAGCTGAACCAGAATAAGAACAAGGAAAAATGAGAAGCTATTTGGTGTACTACCTGCAGGATGGAAGGACACCATAAGAACGAGTGCCCAACATTCGCATAGTATATGGAAACATGCATGCCTAACCCACTACCACAAGGAGGCCTATGGTGTGAAATATGCAAGAAACCAGGCCACGACCCCTATCACTGTACAATGATGCAGAAATACCAGACAGTCCCGAAGAATTCATATTGTACCTTTTGCAAATCGGTAGGCCACGAAGACAAAGACTGCAGAACTATGGAGCTGATGCGGGAAAGAACCTCAGATGCATACAGGGTACAGGCCAAAATGATGACTGGGAAAGTAGTTCCACCATTTAACCCAGCCCCAACCCCATACAACACTGCACAATAGCAGTACAATCCTGCACAACAACCATACAATAATGCACAGCCGCAGTATAACCTAGCACAACCCCAGTACAATACCACATAGTATAATCAGGGACCACAGTATAACGCACCATGAGGAGATCGCGCACCATATAGAGGAGCAGGACGAGCCAAAGGAGGTTTCACACATGGTAGAGGACCTGTCACATGTCACAGTTTCCAGCAACCGGGACATTATGCACGGGAATGCCCACTGCCACTAGCGACCTGCATGTACTGTCATGCATCGGACCATGATACAGAGGAATGTCTGACATTACTTGTAAAGATTCAAGAAAAAAGGAATCAAAACAACCAGAATGTTTAGTGGATTTTAGCCAAAGCAAGAGATGATGGATGAAACATCAACATAGTTACTCACGGAGGAACGAAAATAGGGAATGACGTAGTGCAATAGGAACCAGCGCAGAATCAATGGATAAGGAAGAACCTTGAACCCAAGAAGCAGTTCGACACGCAGAAGGAGAAGGAGATATTTACAGAAGCCCAACAAGAATTTCAGAAGGAGGACATCGCACCGATTGCACAATAGACCAAGGAAGCTCCGAAATATGAAATGTCGCCATCACTGGATCATACCAGCACAATACAACCCAAGGAACAAGTAAGTACTATCAAAGAATTTTTGCAATCATGCATGAAAGTGTTAAGTGATCCTTCATCTGTCAAAATATTGCAAAACATCCTAGAAAAATGTAGCAGTGAGACGGAACAGAAGTCAGAACTGAAAACTGTTAACCACCTACACACAAGAAGGAGAAAAAGTAGGGAATTTAGACTAAATGCTAACATTGGGGATTTCAATATGGGAGATATTATACTAGATCTAGGATCCGAAGTGAATGTACTACCAAAAGCTACATGGAAATGCATGGGAGAACCCACATTGGGTTATTCAACTATTCAATTAAAGTTAGTAAATCAACATAGGGTCTTGCCAATAGGTAGATTGAAAGGAGTGACAGTAGATCTAGATGGTCTGCACACTAAGGTAGACTTTCAAGTCATCAAAATCATGGATGGCACAACACCTTATCTAGCGCTAATTGGTCTAGATTGGGCATTTGAAAATCAGGCCATCATCAACTCAAAAACTAGAAAAATGACATTTGAGTCAGGGGACTATAGGGTCATAGCCCCACTCGACCCATCAAAAGGAGAGAGGTTCGTAGAACCCACTTGTCTGGATTTAGAAGAGATCTTCCAGTTGTACAGAACAACTACGTGCGATGTGGATTATATAAACCCAACTGCAGACGGGGTACTCAGTTAGTGCAGAATTACTTCATGCACAACAGACTCAGACACTGTGTTAGAAAACTAGCAGCAAAGACTACACGAAGTATCTACGAGGAGGTGTGTCAGGATCAACCGCACAGTAAGGTGGATGGGCACATAAATAAGAGAACCACCTAGTTTTCACAGGCTAAATGATTTGGAAACTTTCTTGACACAATACAAAGACGAAGTACTAGAAAACCAATGATTACTAGCACTGGATTTAGCACTTAAAGAAACACCTACAAGATGGTGGGGAGCACACAAAGAGACTATCACAGATTGGTACCAATGCAAATGATTAATGTGCATACGGTTCGACGCAAAATAGATAGGTAACAAACAACATAAATATGATGGACTAGGAACTTCAGAAGAACACTTGGAGGCATGGAAAATGCTATGGAAAATGACGCCACCCGAGGAATGGTCTCACCACTTCATTCATACTTTAGAGGGCATACCAGCAAATTGGTATATGGATCAGGAAATGCATAAAGGAACCAAGACATGGGCGACACTCCAACAGAACTTTACAGTCACTTTCTCATTTGACCATGAGAACCCCAACATAGACACAGCCCTGAAAAAGATCAGATATGTCATATTCATTAAAGCATCGGAAATGGAAGCTATCACAGAGGTACAACAACAAAATAAGCGGACAGTCAAGGAATTACTGTCGTGCTACCATGTACAAGAAGAAGCACCGGATGAGGATGATCCGCACGATATTCACATCGAAGAACTTGAAGGTGAGAGAGATGTGGAAGGAACACCCTTAGAGACAGAGGTCATCTCTGTGCCAATCAAGCTAAAGAAGGTTAACATAGGGACCTCCAAGCAGCCCAAAATGGCTAGCATTGGAGACTACTGGGACGAACAGACACTAGAAAGCATCACATAATTGTTGCGCGAATACAACGATCTGTTTCCCACAACCTTTACAGAGATGAAAGGAATAGTCAGAGAACTAGGAGAAATGAAGATATCACTCAGATTGTATGCAAGACCCATTAAGAAACGACCATATAGACTGAATCCCATCTACAAACAAAAATTTAAAGACGATATCAACAGGATGCTCGAGGTCAGCATCATCAAACCAGTAGAAGAATTAGAATGGATAAGCCCGATGGTAGTACAGGACAAGAAATAGGGAAGAGGGATTAGGATATGTGTCAACTTGAGGAAGTTGAACGATGCATGCCTACATGACCCATCTCCCACACCATTCACGGATAAAGTACTTGAGAACGTAGGAGGCCACAAAGCCTACTCATTCATCGATGGATTCTCAGGATATCATCATGTTAAGATAGCACAGGAGGATAGACACAAGTCCATATTCGTGACATAATGGGGATCTTATCAGTATACAGTCATGCTGTTCGGACTGAAGAATGCACCTGTAATATTTTCGAGAGTGGTCATCGCAGCATTTAAGGAATTCATCCACCAATTTCTCGAAGTATACCTAGATGACTGGACAGTTTATAGCTTGTTAAAAAACCATGTGGAAGTGTTACGACTGATGTTAGAGCGATGCATACAATGCCATATATCACTAAATATCAAGAAATACATATTTGGAACACCTTTTGGGATACTATTGGGACACATAGTATGCAAACAAGGTTTGCTAATGGATCCAACCAAAATCGTAGTCATTGTTAACCTACCAGCACCAAAGACAGTTTTCTAGCTAAGAGCCACGTTAGGACATACACGATATTATAGGAAATTCATCAAAGGCTACGCGCATATTACAACGCCAATGGAAAAAATCTTAAGGAAGGATACAAAGTATCAATGGAACGACGAGTGCCAACATGGTCTGGATACCTTGAAGGAAAAGATGGTCACCGCATTGATATTGGTATTTCCAGATTGGGACAAGACATTCCATGTACATGTATATGCATCAGCGATAGCACTTAGAGCTATCCTAGCGCAACCAGGAGCATGAGACTTGGATCACCCAATAGCGTTTTCCAGTAGAAAACTATCAGACTTAGAATAGCCAGGGAATCAGAAGGGGAATAAAAATACCACTTAGCCAACCGATGGACAACAAAAACAGGTTGAGGAAACACGAGAACCTGCAGTGAACCCCATCACACAGAAACTAGGGGGAACTAAGAGACCAACCTTACAGGAAGGAGGTGCGTGCAAGAAAATGAAGGCACAACGACCACCACCATAGTATACAATCATGGAGGATGATGGCGAGATGATTTCCAGAATGGTCCAGGACTGCCTCGTAGAGGATTTTGATCATGCAGGGCACCATAGGGATAAACTGCAGAAACAACTAGCAGAAATGGGACAATTCCTTAAGAAGTTCGGGGAAGCCCAGATCACAGGTAGTAGTAGAGGCATAGAGCCATCGAAAACACAAGCCAAAGAAAGAGTGGAGGTAGAAGAACGTGATCCAATTCTTCCGACACCACATGTGTTGAACAACTGAGAGGGGGGGGGGGGTGAATCAATTGTCATCGTGCTTAAAAAGTTATTCTTTTTTAAAAAACTTGACAAGGCATTCAATGATGATAACAATAATGCTGGGAAATAAACAATGGCACATTTAGCATCAGTCACATATTTGAGAAACATAGAGACAGATATTTCCCAAGGAAACCCATATAGGGTAAAAACCTCTTTTTCTTTATATGATAAGTAATAGTTACATTCTTTACATTATCATACATATGAGCACCAACTCATAATGAGGCTACAACCTCAGTTTTTCAAGCTCCTACTTGTTGAGAGCACCAACTCTCTGTTTTCTCTAGCACCCACTAGAAGGAAGCACCAACTCCCTGATTTCTCTAGCACCAACTAGAAGAAAGCACCAACTCCCTGATTTCTCTAGCACCAACTAGAAGGAAGCACCAACTCCCTGTGTTCAAGAACCCACTTAAACCTCTGAGGACACCAGTCCTCCCTAGAACCTCCCAACCCCCCTGAATTATAAATTCTTTGTTACTAAAACTTATTACACTGATATAAAGTTATTCAATGGCTTACCAGCCTTGTCGTTATTCTGTTACACTACTCTGCCCTGTCTGCATCGGTGTCTTCTGCACACCCCTGCACTTCCTATTCTTCTGCATTTTATGCTCTCTGCGCCATATCCTTTCAATGCAACATTCCTCTACTGTGCATTTCTTCTCCTGTGCTCTCCCTCCTTGCACACCCCTTGAATTCTCCTCCACAGTGACAACAACAAATCTCTTCTTTGTTGAACATTCTTATAGTCTCTGTTGTCTTTGTGCATGCAATATTCGCAATGCCTCTGCATGCTCACTCCGTGCCAAATTCCTCCATATCTCAAGTGCTCTGTCTGATCATCATCGTGACTCTTCAGCTTCTCTGGTCGTTTGATACTCTTTGTCTTCTCTGTGATAGTCAAGCTCACCTTTTCTGTTCCAGTTACAGGCCTCAATGCTCATCCAGCTGTCAATCACCTCCACAAACATCTTCATCCCTCTTGAAGATTCCCAGAGACTCTTCACCTCCTCTGTCAATCACCCTGAAGTGTCTTCGAGTCCTCTCACAGAAGCCATCAGTGGTTTCTGGTAGTTACACTGTGTCGTGCTACAGTAGCCCTCCGATCTTGTTCAAATTCACCTGCATCATTGGATTGGCTCCATGGGATCTTGCATTTATTTCGGCATTTCGGCATTCGGCAATTTGACATTTGTGTGACCATGTGTCTTGACACTCCCAGTCGTGATCCCTAAAAAGGAGCTTGGTTTCCCTAGCTCTCTCCTCCATCTCTCACCGATGTGACCAAGGGCTGTGACCACAGCCTTATGCATAAAGCGCTTTTGCGATTTCGCGTTTCGTGAATCTGGAGATGAGGCATCTCGACTCTCCAAGTCGCGATCTCTGAAACCGCAAAATGGAGCTTATCTGGACTGACTCCTTCCCTTCTCATGACCACCGACAGTGACCATATACTATGCCAAAAAGGCGCTTCATATTTCATGAGTTTCCACACCATGCTCCGTTGACCCCAAGTCAGCAAAATTCCAATTGCTTGCCACTTGTCCTATGATTCGATGGTTCAGATATGATCTTGATTTGACGGTTGCGATTAACTTGCGATATCGCATCTTGCGAGTTCTTAGATGGAGATTCTCATCACTCCAAGTCATGATACGCGAAACCCCGAAATGGAGTCTTTGACATGCTCTGATCTTTCGCCATGCATCCTCTTGATCAACGGTCAAGATCTTGTCATGATTTCACATATCACGATCTCGGCATTCCTGTGGTATTTTTTCTTGACTCTCCAAGTTGCGAGTCGCGAAACCCCAAATTGATGTAAGCCTGCTGACGTCACACTAGATTGACACATGTCAAATAACTTCCACGTGTCACTATGATTCGTGACTTACATGTGTCTGAAATGTTGAATCAGTTTGACACTTGTCATTGCCTGGTTGTGCCACGTGTTCTTAGCTATCGTGGTTTGCTAACGTGAGTCGGATCGACAGTCCAGATGTGATATTGATTCAACGGCTCAGATCATATTGCAATTTTGCATATCGCAATTTTGACAGTCCTATGGTATTGTTTCTTGCCTCTCTATGTCGCGATTCGTGAAACTCCGATTTGCGAACTCATTTCACCTTGCACTTTTAAAGATCGTGTAGATTCTCCTGGATCCTACGATGGTCGGTCCTCGCGCTTGGATCTAACACCCGAGATATATCCTCCATATCTGCATGCTCTTCTTGTCTACATTGAGATCTGACAGCCATCAGGAATTCTAAACTGTTGATCCAACGATCACTGTTGTTGCTCCTCCCTGATTATCACTGTGCTGCTAATCATCACTGCCATTCTTTCCATCAATGAAAAGCATACGCTGCCTGTAAAACATGCCAACAACATGCACATTCCACATTCTATATAAAGCCTAGCATGCTACGAATGGACGAGATTGTGGGCCAGACACCACTGAAGGATTTGGACCAAATCCAATTGGTCCTGACAAGGATGCCATCAAGGGCATTATACAAATTACAGGTTAGCGTTGATCACAAGATCCAGGCGCAAGCACAAAAAAACTTGGTTGAGCTACAACATACAACAAAGAAGTGGGAAGCACTGGAAACAGTGTGTGCACAGGCCAAAGCTGAAACTCAGGAGGAGAAGGAACGTAGAACAGAGCTAGAACACAGAGTAGAAGAAATTTTTGGGAAACTTCCAACTACTACGCAAGGAAATGAACTCCCAGCCATAGAAAAGATCGATCAGATTGCATAGGCAATTGAGCAATATCAGAAGAAGATCGAGGCTCTCCGTGGACAAATTAGACCGACAACTCCACCAACATTTAGGGAGAGAAGGAATAAAGAAGCAACAATGCAACTGCAGGAGCTAGAAAAACAAATCAGAACGACAGCCGACTTGCTGGAGAAAACAACGCAACTGTGGAAAAGGCCGGAAGAGGATTCATAGGTCCAACACTTGGACAAGGAGGAGGAAAGGATCAATGCAATGATCCAAGAAATAAAGAAATGACAGAAGACCATATCTATTCCATAATGGGTCAAGGGAACGCAAGAATTAAAGAATATGCAGGCAGAACTTATCACTGTGTAGACACAAAAGCAGGAGCGGCAGGACGAAATTGAACCGTTGCAGGAACGGGTAGCAGAAGTACTGGAATAGGTAGAAGAAGAAAGAGCACAGATGGCATAGACTCGGTTAGAATGCATAGGACTGATGAGAAAAAAAGTGGCATCTCACATAGTCGGAACCATCAAGGAAAAAACTGTGCAGGCACTGACACAAGTAGCAGAATTGCAGAAAAAGTTCTAGATGATCACCAGGGAGATCGTGGAAGCTTAGTGAAATTAGGTGACTCGGGACAAGTCACATGTCATTTTTGGGGGTCTGTTGGCACCAGTCCAAAGTGGAGAAAATAACGATCATGGGAAATAAAGCGTGCAAATAAATGAAGTGACAATTGGCAAGAGATAATCACGCGTGAATGCAAGAAGGCATGCACAAAGGAAAGTGAAAGCTGGAGGAAGAACAACACACGCATGGGAGAAAGACCTAGCATAAGAGGGGTTAGGTTTTTGGTAATATTTTGAAATTGGATGAAGAGCCCAAAATGTATAAATATAGATATGAAAGTATCATTTAGGGTTGTTGTTATTACTATTGATTTCATAGTTGTGTATTGTTGTCGAATCCTGATTGTTGTTGAGGGTTTGAAAGATTGTAGCGATGCATAAGAGGATGCTATATATGTAATGGGTTTTTCGGTATGAACCAATTTTTGGTAAGTTGTTGAGCAGGGGGGAAGGTAGATCTAAGGATTATACTACAGTCTATAGAGCCTGGTGTGATCTAGTTTGCCTCATAGAGATCTTATTCAGTTTTGTGGAGAATTGTAAGCGCATGGTGCCAACATTGCAGAAATACCATAATAAAAGAGCCAAGAGCCAAATCTTTGTGGACGTAGCCTAGGAGGGGTGAACCATGGTAATATCTGTGCAATATAATGAATGCATGCATGTCTTTACTTTCTTTCAACAACGAATGGTTAAAGTTTGATAAATGAATCAATACATGGTTATGAATTTGTTTTGCAATTTATTTGAGTTATACTGAGAAATATGTATATGCGACTTTATAATAAATAGATTACAGTAACAATGCATGGTACAGGACTTAATCAAGAAACCCTTTATCTCTTACTATGTCCTAGGCTGTAGACACCTGAGTCCTATAGTCACACATTTAAATATATCTTGGGTGAGACTGCACAGTGCCTTCTGGGTACTGTGTTGCCTTTTGGTTTACCAGGAGGGCCGATAGTTTTAGAGACTTTGTTGGAAACCTGAATGACATGAACCCTGGGTCAATAACTTGGATAACCTGAGGAAGGAAAGAGTGAGAACCAACACCATATTACCCTCATCATAAAAAACATGTGTAGCCAAGGGATTGATAGGACAAGACCTATCTCCAGTCATAGTCATAGTGAATTCCCATGCTTCAATTCTTCTTAACTCTGGGAGGAAGTAAGATCTGTGATGGAAATCATCCCAGGGTTTGTCTGGACTTGTCATTGCTTCAATAATCACTTCGTCTAAGGGAAATACTAAGTCTAAAGAATCAGTATTGTCAAGGGAACCTTGAGCCCAAATAGGCTCTTAGATTGGATCTAACTCTTGTGCGAGAGTTGGATTGGGGTTAGCGAAAGCTTGCTACACTATAGAGTATGCAACTTCTACCGTGGACAAGGGCATGGCCATACCATGGTGCCCTATCCCTTTCATCATGGCCGATGGGGAAGGAAGAATCAACCACGAATTGTTGAAGTAAGTCGTACGAAACAACGAGACTTGAAAAATCTCAAGCTTAGGTTGGTCTGATATGAACTTAACATCTCCTTGAGGAGGTGGGTAATCGAAAGTACCCATCAAAGGTGGGCACAAACCAACCCCTATGTTGACGATGTCAGGTTGAGGGTTATCAATCATTGGGACCATGGATGCCCCCATTGAAGGGTCAGGACAGGAGAAGGCCAACTGATCAATGGTCACAAACCGACCCTCGTGTGGAAACAACAAGACCCGGAAGAATGTAGCGAACACTGCTTGCATGGAATAGGCCCAACTCCTTCCTAACAAGATATTGTAGTTGAGATATGCATCAACCACTTCAACCTCGACACACATGGTCTTCCCTCCTAACTACATGGGGAAAGAGGGAATGATGCCATGTGGTCGGAATGAACAACCGTCGAAAGTGGTAAGAAGAGTTGGTGATGGAGACAAAGCGGGCTGGCCAATTTCCTTCCAACATGCCAAAGACATTACGCATGTTGAGGCGCCCTCATCAACCACCATGTGGAAAATGTTCTGAGCAAATTTTTTCGTGGTGTAAGCCACTACTATCTGGAATGCTACGTGGTAAGGGAGATGAGGTTTTAAGTCGGTGGTATCAAGCATGACTGTACCTGGATTACAAGTCTCGGTAGATCCTAAGGCGGCTAACAAAACCTTTCTCTGGGAAGGGAAGCTCTGGAGGACTTCCAAATCTGAAATCACATAAGGGGTTTGAGACAAATCCTCCACCACAGAGTAGTTATGGGTGGCCCTTGTGTTTGGATTATGAGAAGCTTTCTTGAACACACCTTTTGGGATGCGTGTCATTGTTTCACCCAACGTCTTCTCAATATCAAGAGGAAGAGATGGGATGTCGACTTCTTTACCTTTCTCAGAGGTTCTTGGCTTTTCATAGTCATGTGATCTAGTTGATATATAGGCATCACCTTTCATCATATACACATTCATGGATAAAGGATTACTCGAAGACGGAGGGGGTCCTCGACTGCCGCCTTCCATGCTTGGAGAGGCTTGAGTTAAATTTTGCCCATGTTGAAATGGTTTCATTAACACAATAGGTTGTTGTTGTGACAATAACTTTTGGGCCTCCTCAAGTCAAGGGCACTGGTGAGTTGGGTGGTCTTTCGCGCACAAGTTACATGGATACTTCGCCTTTCTCTTTTCTGTATTGCCCCCTCCAACATTATCAGTGGGTTTCTTATCCCCTTTACCCTTCTTTCGTTGTTTCTTCTTTTCATCAGGATGTTGGGTGGCCTTTGGATTTGTCGATTGCACACTATGTACATCCGACGTTTGGGTAGGGGGAGTAGCCGAACCAGTGGTCGGGCTGGCCACGTTTTGTTGTATCGACAATTGATGCAATTGTTTTGTCAATTGATCAACGGGATTTGTTTGTGCTGAACCAACAATACCATCAGCATGTGGTCCAACTCATTTTCTGGTTTTATCAAGTATTGACCGTGGCGCATCCGGCAAAATTTCATACAATAAACCAGACTGAGTGTAAATCAGCTCTAGTTGTTGAGCTCTCATGATTGCATCTTCTTCAGAGAACACTCCTGATGTTGCAACGTCATTGGAAAGCTGTGGGACCAAAGACTTAAGGAACCACTCAAGCAGGAATGTTGGTGGGACTGGCACTTTAATTAAACTCTTATGGCGTCTCCACTCTTGGATGTGATTAGAGATATGGTCCGCTTTAGTCTGTTCAAAATTAGCCAACAATTCTGTGCCGATGTCGTATCTCACAGGTAATTGGAAATGGTTTAGGAAAGCCATTGCCAATTCTCTGAAGAAAGAGTATCTTGAGCATTCGAGCTCAATGTAACATTTCGCAGCACTCCCAATGAGAGTGCATTGAAATAAACACAACTGTATGGAGTCATCTTTTAATGAATTAGATGAGCACCAAAGGTGAAAGGTGCTCACATGATCGCCTGGATCTTTGTTAGGCTTGGCTTGGAACTTTGGTATGTCCGAAGGAAACTTGGTCAGTATAGGAGGCCAACGCAGATCATGACAGATAAGGTCATTCAACAACCTTGTCAAGTCCAACAAATGCAAAGTTGCCAGAAACGGTAGTTTAGGTTTTTGGTTATAACCATGGAAAAAGGGCCCTGGAGTTTGACTGGCACCAGGTTCCTAGGAAAAGTTGGGTTTCTGGCCAGGGTTCTGGTAAAAACCATGGCCATGACCAGCATACAGATTCTTCGTTTGTGGAGACATCATTAGCTGATTCCTGAAATAGGACGTAGGTGGTTGGGTGGGAATTATATTCGAAGGACTTTGGGAAGGGTTGCCCCATGCTGATCCCATGGGCATAAGTCTTGCATCTTTCCCAGGGTTCCATTGGTTGTAGAAGGGGTTGCCCCCGATCAGAATCCCTGACAAGGGAACTGATCCCTGCCATGAGTTCCAAGGTCTTCGTGCGAAAGGAATTCCTGGGTTTTCCCCCTGTGCAGGAATAGTACCCTACATAAGATTTGGTTATCCATAATCGGGGTTTCCCCCGATCAAGAAAGCAACAGACGAGAAAGCTTTATTACCAAAAGCAACGAACAAGGAAAACAGTGTCGAACCTACTGGCATGCTATGAGAAGGTATTCCTTGACTCCCTACTCCAAACGAACTATGGTGTGTGTTTGGCCTAACTGAATGCTGGTGAGCACCGCTGAGCAAAGGGGACGAAGGAGGAATATGACCTCCTCCGTAAGGGAAATAGTTATAGGAAGCTGAAGTGCCCCCCATGGATCCTTGCAGAGGAGCGTTAGAGCTCCCTGCCCCCAAACCTAAAGTCTGTAAAGTGGAGTAGGTAAGTACAGGGATGGTACCTGAGCTAGGAATCTTGTATGAAAATGGAGGGCCTATCGCACTCTAGGTGAAAGGAGTAGTGGTCGCCACCATAGATGGAATCAGACCACTGCTCGAGGTAGAGGCGATCGAGACCATGGTGGCCTGGAACGACGATGGTGGGTTAGAAGGTGGAACACCCCCTGTGGTGACAATCGTAGTGGGAATATGAGAATTCTTGGAAGAAGTGGTGGCATTTGTTTCCATTACTGCTTGTGGCATTGTCTGGTGCTCGTAAGGATAAATCTATACGATGGTGGGTGTCGAAAAATCAGTGGTTAGAGTTACTGACGGACCAAGAAATTGTGCTCCAAGGCCTAAACTGGTGGGTTCCTATAGAATCAAGTGGTCTCTTTTAGAGTGGAGTCGGGCACAGTCTCCTGCGGCTCGATCATCTCCTAAGACCCTTGTTGGTCTATTTTTCGCCTTAGCAGTGGTGGGGGTGGCTCTAGTGTAACCGGTAGCAAGCCAAGAAGCCTTCGTGACCGACGAAGCTCCTGATACTCCATTGTGTGAGAATATCAAAGACACACTAAGGCTTTCTAAACATTCAAGAACCATCACACACTAGAAAAAAGGTCCTTATGAGGTAAAACAAGAAATCACTAACTAGTTGGAAGAACAATTACAACAACCAACACTAGAGAAACTTACCGATGCAAGTGCAACTCAAATATGGAAGCACCCTCCAGGTATGCTCTGAAAAGTGTGGCCCGATGTCTGTCCTAGGTATCGTGGTCTATCCTCACAGTCACCCGTGTAAGTCCCTAAAATAAAGACAACTAGGTTGCCAGCGCATGAACAGTCACCAGGTAGGTACAGTCGACAGTCAGGTGGACCGCAATGAGTAGGGTATCAAGCCCGAAACCTGTCAAGGGTATCGAAAGCAAGTGGTCCGGAAGACAATTGAGGACCTTGAACGGATTCGAGACCCATGAAGCTCCGTGGCAAATGCAATCGACGGAATCCAAAAACAAGCCCTCTATATGTGTTCCCCACTACGCTTGGTCCGGCTTTGGAGGGGTTATCTCCACTACCTTTCTGCACGTGACCTCATGTTTAGCCCCTGTGTTAGAGGGGGGTCCCAGATAACTTTCACGATACTAGACTTTTAACACTCCCTAGCACAGACTCTTATGTATGTTTTGCAGCCTTGAAGAGTTTCCTCTCCAACCTAAATCAAGGCTCTAGCCTAGACTAGTTAATGGACCCTACAAACATAAAGTCTAGTTGATTTTAATTATTCGTTAATTTTTTGTGGCTTGTCTTAAGTCAAAGGTTATGAAAGTGAAACTAGTGATGTTTTGAGAGATGAAAGAGAAGATAAACAAAAGCTGGAAACAAAATAACTTCTTCTTGACAAATTCAGGTTTGCACTTTTAACCAACTTTTCAAACTATATTTTTTCTAAGATCTTTGAACAGCAATCTCAAAACAGGATTTCGCTCGATGAGGAGCTACTTATTTTCCTAAGAAAACAACCAAGAACTTATGATAGCGAACTTTTTCCTGATTACTCAAAGCAAACTACCAACTACTAAAACAAACAAAGAAATAACAAGATTTTTTTATTCTTGCAAACAAGAAAGTTGAACATGCATTCTTTTTCTTTTCTGAAGCAAGCAAGAAGAGAAAGTAAAGACAAAAGTAACCAAAAATAACTTATGTCCCTTCTGTAGATCGCAGGGAGTCACTGACCAAACTCAAAACGTTGATTAGAAAAGACTCACAGATTCGTCCAGAACTTAAAAAAAAATTCAAGCAATCTTTTGATGAAAAGAAAACTATGCTAAAGTCAAACCTAGGCTATGGACTGTGATCATAGAGACCAAGGCAGAGACAAAAAATACTCCTGAGAATATTGGCTTCTGACAAGTAAGAGGATGGTTGTCTCTCTTTGTCAAAACCTCTCCTAGAAAACCAGACACGCTACTGTCACTTCAGTAGCACGCCTATATACATGTTTTGTCTAAAGTCAGAGCACATATGCACACATGCAGGGCTACTGCAGGGAGTGTTTAGCTTTGTAAATACTCAAAAAGTGAGAAAACTACAGTCCCGCACAGGCAGGGAGTTATGGTATTGAAAACCAGAATCCCCAGAGATAGAGAAAAATATTTTGATAAAGAAAATGCAAGGGAACTTTGTTAAAGAAAAGCTAAACTGAGGTTATCCTATGCTATAGACTGCAACACAAAGACCAAAACTAAAATCAGGAAACCCCTGAGAAGGATCACTCCTGCCAAGAAAAGAGGATGACTACCTCTCCTAAAAAAATATGGATTGAAGCATGCAACTGACACTTCAGCAGCCCAACGGATATACACAGGCTGTCCAAAGGTAGGGCGTGTGTATACGTGGGCAGGGCTTCTGTAGGCCATGTATACCTCTATAAATTCCTAGAAAGAAAATTAAACAGTCAAGCAATCATGTAGAGAGTTCTAGTATGGAAGACCAGAATCCCTACAAACTCTGACTCTTGCAAAAACTCAGAAAAAAGGTAATCAAACCAATTTAAACTACCCAAAAGTATTCCCAGAAAACCCTAGAGATCCCCAGTATAGTCGCCAATTCTGTTGTGGGTGGGAAATCCCCCTATGGACTAGAATTAAGGGTTTTATCATGCATGAAGAAATGACCTAAATTATCCTACTTCTTACCATCATCCCCATCATAACCCCATTATTCATATGTAAATACAAGATTAAGAGATCAAGTTACTATACCTTAGTTTCCATGTTTGATGTAGATCCTTTACTATCTAGTTGTTGTTTGACCGCAAATCTCCTCCCAAAGTTGGCCTGCGTTTAGAAACAAACAAACAAAAAACTCCCAAACATGTATTTGATATAAGAACTAATGGGTTAGATATTCTATCAAAATATAATCAATATTAAACATTAACAATCTCATATGGTAGGACGGAAAAAGTACTTCTTTTATTAATCTCACAAGAATACCTTACAATAGTGAGTTCGGCCACTGCTCCTCGAATCTGGTCCTAGGATCCTCTTCAACTGTGCTCCAACTACTTTCTTATATGCTTCTCTTCACACAATAGTTACAAAAGGTTGGGACAAGGGGAATGTAAAATCGGGTAGAGTTTCTTTACTCTTATTTTTCTCTCTTTGGATGGGACCCCTACCCCTTCTTTTATAGGCTAGAAAGGGCTAGGTATTTGGTCGAGTGACTAGTTATGGGCAGTCAAACGGTTTAGGTAACTTACCCGAAACTATGTGTTCTGTCACCAACTTTCTATTTTTAGTGCTTTTGTAGGTATACACAGGTTGTAGTGGGCCAGTTAGCATATACACGCGTGCAGTAGTGGAGCAGGGTGTGTATGCCTTCACAAAGGGTGTTTTTAAGAAGATGTTTCAGTAGTGGCTTGGAAAAAGTTGTAACCTAAGATGGTCTACTGCCAGGTAAGGGTATCTGGTGCAAATTAGGGTTATAACAACCAACAAGACTCTCTTATTACGGGATGCCTCTATATTTAGTAATAAAGTTTCCAAATTTGGGATGGAGGTTGGAGGGTTGGGCCTATATATGGGTGCAGATCCCAAGAATAAATCACATTCCATGTTTGCACAGATCCCAAGATGGCATGAATTCCAATGCAGGGTATGGATTCCAAGGCCATACAAATGTTTCTATTTGCATGCAAAGGAAGAGGCCAAGTATGGTTGTCTCGTAAAACATGCCATGAGGTATAATGACAACACTTAGGAAACTTTATACTCATTTTTCACAATTTTTTGCAAGGATCATGAATTTGGGGTCTATTTTTTAATTTGAGGTCATTTTTAAAAGTCTTAGTCCAATATTCCATTAATGAGCATTTACGCATTGTTTTTCATGCTGAAGAGGGTGAAATTGAGTCAGTTTGGAATTTGGTCAACTTTATAGTCAAATTTCTTAGAATTTTGCAAGGATTTCAATGGCGAACTTATTTTCTTGTTTTGAGTAACGAAATTAAGGAGAGTCCATTAAATTGGATTTTCTGAGCCCATATTGTAATGTAATTTGGTATTTTGAGATTATGGATAAAAATCATGCTATCTAAAGGGACTTTGAAGATGAAGTGATGTATGTGATCTACATATGTAATTTGAATTCTTTTATTTTGTGTTGTGGAATATCATCATTCAGAAAAATAATCGTCATTTTATGAGTTTTTGGATAAAGAGGACATCATCAAAATTATGCAAACCACCTCAATACGATCAATGAATTATTCTGAATCAATTTAGATGTTGCATGTAAATATTTAAAAGAATAGGTGGTGTCTAAGGATTTTTGGATCAGTCAATTCCCATGGCCACATTCACACACAATGCGTCCTTGCATTGGTTTTAGATTACCACATTTTATGTTAGGCACTTTGTCATGGTATGTTTTGTCTCAACCAACTTCTCACCACATGGTTTTCTTTGTTCATATTCATTATTTTAGCAAGACGGTGTCTCTGGATTTGAGTTGATCATGTCCTCCAATCTTCTTACATTCTATGAAAATATCATATGAATACATTCCAACATTCTTTCTTTGTTGACAATCGGGGTGCCAATAGTTTTGGCGACCCAATTCCCTTCTTTATCATTCTACAACTCTATAGAGTACCAGGAGATACTTCTTCCACAATGGACAGTCCTATACATGCCCACTCTCTTACTACATGCATCTTCTCAATGCATTTAATCAATGTGTTGCTTATGAGCACCTTTGTTCCCAATCTCTCTTTGATTGGTCAATGTATTCATGACATATTTGTTCATGAATTTCTTACAAGGATCTCAATCATCCTTAGCTGCCAGAGGTTCCTTCCTCTATCCTTAAATTTTATCTTTCTTTAATCATATCCTTCTTGGGTATTAATGGCATACAACAACCATTCAAAATTACATTCATATCATCACATTCACAATAAATAAGCTATTATGTTAAACAAAATACATATATCTTTTACATCAGTGAAACATTCTCAGATATGTCCTATCATATCTTTATGCACTCCATCACATATTCCTCAATGTCTCCCTGAGTGAAAACCAAATCAAATTTCTATTTGTCTCTATAGTCATATATCTATCAACATTATCATGCTAAAAAAATTCACACACAATCAACCTATCAGTTTCTCATCCCAAAGAAACACAGTAAGCAATAAGAAAGGAGTTAAGGGACTCTTCCCTTTTTCCAACTCCTTTACACAATCAAGAATTTTCAATTCTACTGAACTATTTCCAAGGCTTCACTACCTTTGCATAATATGGATTTTAACCAAGGTCATTTATTTAAACATATTTATCAATTTATTTTCCCTTTCACAAGTTGTACTTGTTTTCACAACTATTCTTTTAAGGATTACAACTCTGTTAAGAAATTCATAGTTTTTAAAGTGACAAAAGTATTCCTCCTTTCCTCATTTTCTTCTGCAATCTATCCCTCTTGGAATATGTTTTCTCTCTTCCTTGGGAAATCTCAGTCAAGTTCACCTTTACCCTTCTTGGATATATCAACATGCTACAGTGGTAATATTTTAGTTCAAAAATTTATCATGAACCTGTGCACTTTGCGCATTTACCAAATCAGGATAGTCAACATTCATTTTTATAACTTTAACTCATGAATAATACTTTTGAATGTAATCTAGGATTCTTACATGAACATGATTTGCATTCCACTGTCAAATTGTTTCCAGCAATCATTATTGTTAGGACTATGTTCTCCTGACAGAGTATTTACACAATTCCTCCACATGGAACGTCTTCAATATGAAACTCTCTTGTTGCATATCCATATCTATATTGAGTGAACTTAACTTTATCATTTCGAAGTTTTACCTAATATTCCATAAGGAATATAAACATGCATTCTTATCATGCCTCAAGATACACATTCTGACATGTATCTTTATGTTACCATCTTTCTTTCAAGTTGTGCTTCCCTGCACTTAATCACATGCATTTGCATGTTTTGTGTCCACCATAGGAACTCTTTACAATTTTCATATGTATGATCATTTAAATCATTCCACTAATTATTCGTTCACAATATCTTTCATGAAATACTCAAAGGAACAATCACATTTCATTCTATCAATAACAAGAGAGCACCCTTTCTCCTTTTTGTTTTAACAGTTTACACTAGCTTTTTCTAAGGGGTGAAGCACACCCTCCTTAAGCTATAATTTAAAAATTACACTTTAGACCCTTCTACATAGGTTCAACCATGCATCCATGGCCTTAATCAGATCTGGAAAGTAAATGTATTTCCTCACAACCTACTTGAGCAGGAAGTCATAATATTCCTTTATCATACATACACTCATGTATCATATATTTTCATCGCTTGCATAGTTCTATATCACCCTGTTCCTAATTTTACTTTCCCATCATTATTTTATAATGATAACTTACAGTCATCATCATGACTAGCCTCACAGACATATTCTTATTCTTCCTTTATACTAGGCAACCTTATAATGCATTCAATCGATGTCCTAAAACATATACATGCATACATAGATATTTATCATGTAATTTCACTCCTTGCACCTTCTCTATGCCATCCACACACATTCACATCTCAAAAATTTCCATATCATCCCTCCCTGAGATCTTACATCCATTCATATGAAAAGTCTTATAGGTTACTCACAATTATGTTGTCATCTCTATATGGTAGCAGTCATCAAGAATTCACTCCTTCCTTTCTACTCCAAAGGAAATCCACAATTTATAAAATACAAAAATAGGTAACTTTGAAATTACCCAATATAGTAAAATACAATCTCTATCTCTTCTTCATGCCTCAATTCACCTTGTTTTTTTGTCAACAAACCTTTATCAAGGGAATTCCTTTCCCAAATTCCATCTTACTTATATTTCATCTTACCCAACCATACATATATGTCTATCATCCACCTCTAGATGTCAATTTGACCATTGTTCATATAGAAATGCTTCAACACTTCCTTAACATCCGTCTTTCATTAATTATTTCAGCCTTATCTTCATAAGGCAATAGATAGTCGACATCATTAGCATTTTACATATGCAACTATTGTACCTATTAATCTTAGGTTATTATTAACAAAGATGTCCCATCAACACACTATAACCTATAACCAACCATAGGTTATGATAAGTCTATTTGCATGTTACATACTTTCTTACTCATTATTATATGCATTAAAACATATTCATATCTTGTATTTTCATGTATAAATAGGTACTCAAGCCAATAGGTATATACACATTCCTATGAAATCATGATCTCAAAACTGGATCCTATGTTCATGTCACTTTTTCCTTTATAAGGACTGTCAACAGTTCAAATGACTCTTTCTTATTTTTCTTGATTATATTATCTCAACAAAAAATTTCATTTATTACAGGTCAAACAAACTAACCTTACAACTTTTCATTAATCCTCTAGACATGAGGACTTATACAAACATGATTTAGTCTTTTATTTAAGCAGTACTTAATACTACCAAGGGTCCTATCAAACCATACCAAATTCCTTTATTCATAATGGATTTCTCATAAGGGTCTTATCCCTTATGTAAACAACAATCCCAAAGGTCAGGGCTCTAACAATTTGTACTTGCAGGCAGTATTGCAACTGCTAGTTCACTCATACAATCCTATAATATGATCCTACCATTTCTACTCCTTTTTCTTGTAGGTCTTACCGTTAATTCTAATCAACTTATTCCTACTCTTGTAAGAGTAGTTATTAGTTTTGAAAAAATAACAACATGATTACTCTGCTAAACTCAACAAGAATTTCCATGGTACCATTTCAATCTATTGTCCTCCTCTCCAAGGAATTTTTGTAGATAAAAAATAAGATTTTAAATGCGGAGAAACTCATTCTAAAATCCTCATCTTGGATTTATTATACCAGTCCTATGACTAATATTTGTCCCATCCATGCCTAGTGTTGTAACCTCGCTCTAATACCACTTGTAACACACCCAACCCCCTATGTACCTTTTTAATGATGGGGTATTAAAAGCTTTCTTTTCCTTAATCATATCAAAACCTCTTCTCGAGATTTCCAACATCTTCTGCTCATCAAGATATTTTCAATGACTATCGCCATGCTCAAAACCAAGCTCTGGATCAAAATTTACATCCTATCAAAGGTTTGGGATTTTAATGACTACAATCCACCTCGTTTCCATGTGGAATACACATGGTTTACCATCACCAATGATATCTGACGCGGATTCTACTTATATCTTGTCATATCTCTCATAAGAACCTTTTTATCAACTATTCACTTTGATCGATGGCCCTTATTTTCTCTCGGGGTCCTTCCTTTGTAGTTCACTCCTCTAGACTATTTTCGACCAGACCACTCCAATGGCCTTCCCTTCATCCAATCTAACGATCGTCGAAATTAGACAAACAATAGACTCATATCATTTATATTCCTTAACCTGCTCAATTATTAAGATGCCTTCCTCATCTCTTTCAGACTCACACCAGTGGATCCCATGACAGATCAGATGATTTTCCTATGTCATGGACACCTCCGATCAATGACCCATATCCATCCTTGGGTTTCCCTGATGGATGACTGAGAGTTACCCTTTATTACTCTAATCAAAGGCTAGGATTAGATCCTTCCCTCTCATAAATCTACGGCCCAAAAATCCTCCGACCAATCTTGAATATGGAGCACAAAGTCCACATGACATGTGGATCTATTCATGCCATGACACGTGAAATGATGTGGTTATAAAAGTCACACTAAGTATGGAGGTTTTTCCATCCGGTTGCTAACACATGTCCACTTCTCATTGGATTAGGCACAAAATTATGATGTCACCATGACTCCTTCACCCATCAATACCTAATCGAAATCTACAGTTGGAATTTAATCCCATTGATTCCCAAATCAACGCCCCCCAATCACTCTTGGAGTCCTCCATCACAAGGTAACTTCTATCGGTACTGCAGCTCATTCTGACTGGTAAACCTATAATGGATGGTTAAAATCTATCATTCGATAGATCCAAGGGTTGGGAATTATCCACCTATCCTGAAGAATAAAAATGATAGGACCCATTCTCTATCATATCTATGAATTACAGGCTTCCATGTGTTATTTTATGGACATGTCGACACCCCTCCTCATCATGATGTCACTCCCCTTAGCCTCACATAAGTGGATTCCTACTTGGTAGCAAAGATTTCACCTAGGACACTTGACCCTACCATTGCCTACCACCTGGCGAGACACATGGCCTACACAATCCTACAAAACTCTGTTTTAAAATTCCAATTCCACTAGGACATGTGGCACAGTCTTTTTCAGACATGTGGCACCACCCTATTTAAGATACATGGATTGAAGTTGCACTCGGGTTCCTTCCCCTCGGTAGATCTAACATTTTTTTATGATCAACAATAAATGACCTACGATCTCTTCAGGGTTTCCACTTGTGCGGTGATTAAATATCGCCTTTCCTGAACTCCCACCAAAATTCATGAATGAGATGTAACCTTTCCATCGCTGGATCTATGTCCCTCATTCATGCTTAGGGTCCCTCCATTAATAGTTCTCCCAAGCCAATGAATCTGAATGTCCTACTCCACAAACACCTTCATCATCAAATCCAACAGTTCTAGTTGCACCTCATAATCTTTCAATTTCGAAAGATCAAAAGTCTCGATTTCATCTTGGATCTCCTTTGATCTTAGTAGATCAACAGTCTAGATATCCTCTTAGATTTCCTTCATCGGAGTGTATCTCTGTAACTCACTCTGATTAGTACCCTATGATGAATGGTCAGGATCTCTTCATGGAGATCTAACGACAAGCATTAAGACACCTGTCCTCAGGTATAAAACCGATGAGGCTTGTACTTGGCATGTCCTATGAATTTCAAATTAACATGCGTCCACCTCTATACATGTCGGTTTCCACTTGTCCTGACACATGGCACTTATAATACAATACAAGGTCCTACCTAAAAACTTGATTTTACTTGACACGTGGAACAATGCCCATGTGACATGTGGACAAATATCTATATTCCACGTGGACCAATTGAAATTTTATACATCATCATTGAGTGTACGGTCCTCCTCAATTCGTAGGATTATAGCTCAAAACCAACGGCTAGGATATGATCTTCCTTTCGCTAATATATGGTGTTGATCATCCCTCTATGTACTCCCATAGGAGTTCCTTCCCCAGCGGGACCACCACTCACTCCGACCAAACCTCTCTAATGAATGGTTTAGATATATTGACCGATAGATCTGAGGCCTAGGATGTAGACACATGTTTACAACATATTTATTGGGATTACATCACAGGAACATGTCCTTCTCCACTCACAGGGTCATAACCAAAATAAATAGCTGGGATTTGATCTCTCCTTCTCATCGATCAGTTATCCAGATATCCTCTTGGATTTCATCCCATCATAGTCCTTTAGTTTTCCTTGCACATAAAAACTATGAAAGAAACACCCTTCAATCAACGGTGGAGATATGTCCACCTCAGATCGAATGGTAAACAATTTGGGGTGACCATCCAAAGGCCTGCGCTAGAAAGGGGCCCATTCTCATCTTCTTGACTATCCAAGTACCGACGCTTTTCATCCTCCAGGACACGTTGGCTACCCGTTGACCCAAAAATCTTCTCTGGTCTCAACATCGTGTTTTACATAGTCATTTCTCCACAAACGTCTCTTGGTGCTATGGTTCTAGTCGAAGACAGTGGCAGGGGTCATAGTTACTATGGACTCTTCCCTTAAAAGAGTATTAGTTTGATACCTACATAGGGTTTTGAACTCTCCCAGGTCATTTCTTCCTCATGTCAATACTTTTTGGTCCAGGTTTCATGAGCTAAGAACGCAGTTTACAAGAATTTTTACATTGGCCCCCTCTGCCTTTCACTAGGTGAGTCCCTTAGGGACGGGGTCCTTTCACAAAGGATAAGATGAAATATTGTCACAATTCAGGAAATAAAATGATTCCATGTTCTAGCCATCAGGACAATATTTCCAACGGGCTATCATGAGCCTGATTTCGAGTCCGTATGACCCCATATGGAGGATGCAAAGTTAGCATCACCTGAATGGCCGAAACGAATAGTTGTGACTTCTTGGTATGATTTTGTTCAGATTATTGTTTCAAAAGAGAAAAACAAAACCTATACATGGTGTATGAGAGACCTTTCCAATGGTATATCTCGTGCTTGGTTTCGACCCCTAGTTGGTAAGAACGAGCTTTCGTAAGTTCATGACCAATTTTGGACACCAAATTGATTGCAGTGTTTAGGGGTTTAAAAAGTGTTGGTAAATAGTTTTAAATCAGATATTCAGTGATTTCACACTATAATACACTCATATAAATTTCTAACGACTCCTGAGTTTCCTTATTCCAACCTCGGATGGCCCAGTTAGAGTTGTCACGAGTTGGTCAATTATTTCGGGCAAAGGTGGACAACCAGCTCGCATGGCAGGGTTTCATGATAGATAAAACAACCATTAATGTCCCCAAAACAAAAATATATGGTAATCTCATCGAATTAATCGTCAATACCTTTCCGACGGTATCTCATTTTCCTCGATTGGATATTGTATTGCGATTTGGTGCCTTTCACAAGATTGGGTGTCATGTGGGCCCACCAGCAAGTCAGGGGTTTTTGGACTAGCAACTATTCTGAGCTGAAATCGAGGGTTGAGGTGGAATTATTTCAGATTGATGATGGCATATTCACGACGAGCTTGTTGATACCTTTCCGACGATGTGCCCTGCATCCAATTCTGACTCTGTCTCACCTGACAACTTTTTGGGGCTAAGTCAACAGCATCAAGGTCAAAGTCAAAGTTAAAGTCAAACTTTGACTTGCACAGTTTTCAAGAAATATTAAAAAATAATTGGAAAAATATGTAATTTTTTTTCATAAATTATGGAAAATGGAAGAAAACACACGCAGCCTCCTCATGCAATTTTTGGGAAATTAGGTTTTCTTGAAAATTGGAAAATACAAAACCCCCCCTCTCCCCTCTCTCAAGCCATTTTGTCATTTTGGGCAGGGGGAGGGGGAGCTCTGCAACATGCTTCCATGGAAGCAGAAGGAGGTCTCCTGGAAGCAGGTGCAACTCTGCATTGGGAAACTATCCAACACCATGCAACAGTCTTCAGGCATTGAGCCAGGTAAAACTCCATTCAGTCCCATTTCAATGAAAAACAAAAACTTGTTGGGTGTGGTGAAATGTGTGCATAAAAGAGTATATTTCTTCCTTCAGGATGTTTGTCTCAGTACTGCTTCAGATTTCATGTCATGTTTTTTGGTTCAGTTTTTCTGGTTGTTGAAATCAATTAGTTTTATGTGAAAAATATGAAAAGGGGAGAGGATTTGAACGCCTCTTAGGTACCAGGCCCAAGCCTCCATGGCCCCTTTAGATGTTTAAATTTATGAGATGGGCTGAAGTTGCAAGCCTATGCATGGCCATTTCAGGCCCTGGGATTTGAACTACAACCCCCTCCCTTTTCCTCTACCCAGAAAGCCCAAAACATGGCCCATAAATTCAAAGGGAGGGGAGGGGGTTTGAACCCATGACCTCCCATCCCTAAAAGACTATGTAAAAAATCCACTTTGCAAAAAATTTCAAAAAAACGTTAATTTTGGGGGTGGTTGGCCACCCATCCACCACTTGAGCACCACCACCACCCCCTCACCACCACCACCTCGGCCTAAACCTGCATGCACCAGATCTGGCCTCCACCTACCTGTGCGCTCAACCTCCTCTCCACCTCCTTCGGCCCTGTCCAAACCCTTGTTACTCCTCCATGCACTTTTCCTCCTCCCCTCTTCCCCTTTCCCACAGGATTACCCTCCTCTCCTCCCACCTGCACGTGCCCCTTCCTCTTTCTTCCTCCTCCTTGGCCTCCCTCGTGTGCGCACTGACCCACGATCCTCCACTCTTCCCTTCTCGCGCTCACCTCCCATCCTCCATTCCCTTCTCCCTCTCCCCTACATGAAACCACCTCCAAACCTATCCTCTCCTCTTCTCGCACATGCCCCTTTCCACCACTGCTCACCACAACTCCTCTCCTTACCCCTCTTCGCTCCTCCCAGCCCCACCTCAACGCTCTCCTCTCCTCTGCACACAACAACCACTCACCTCTATGCTACCCTCCCATCCACTCTCCCCTCTTCCAAAACACTTGAAACCACTACACTTCTCCCATATCCCTCTCCCCTTCCCCCAAACTCCAATACAACCTTCCCATACTGTGCATGAGCCCTCCCTCCTCTCCACTCCTCCACTTGTGCACAGTCCCTCCCGCCAACTCGCCACCTCACCTCCTCCGTTCCTCCATTCCCGCAAGCCCCTTTGTCACTTTAGCCTGGTCATATGGACGACCACAGGTGCCATGCAGGGGGTTTTATATGGGGCTTAATTTATTTATTTTTAATTTTTTTTATATATAGTTTTATATGTATTGAAGTTTTGTTTTTAATTTAAAGAAAAAAAACAAATATTATTTTAA
>JZKD02S2074581.1:987423-1005968 GCA_000966675.3 Picea glauca
TATATATATATATATATATATATATATATTATCAAAGGTTTACAATAAAATTAAAAAATTTTAAATAAATTTTATTTACATATTTAAAACTATACATTAAAAAAATTAAATCCCCCCCCCCGAAGGGTCACTGCCCTGTTTTAATTGCATAGCTTCACCATACGAAGGCCGATTTTCTCCCATGAATATTCAAAATGACTGGGTCGAATTCAAGAATGTATCCATGGAATTCACCTCCATAAATTCAGCCCATATTTGCAGTGGCATGTCCTAGAGCGACAGGGACTCATTATTGGCCCGACAAGCATGCACCAGAAAGAGGCCTAATTGCGGGTCTCCGAGGCCAAATTGGGTTGGATGAGGAAAACCCATTTCAGATAAAGGTATGCAGGCCTATAGAAGCCTATAAATTCTATCTTCTAGCCCCTAATTTTTCCCCAACTTCAAAATTTTCCCTGATCAGTCTCCCGGCTGGCTCCTTCCGTGTACCTTCCCGGGGCCATATCTTACTCATCCGAAGCCGGATTCACGCCAAAAAAAAGTCATAGGAAAGGTAGAGGATAGAGATAAAACATGGAAACAATAAAGAACAACTTTGTGGTAGTTTGGTATAGGGAAAGAGCCTCTCAAGGTTCAGGCCCAGGGGGTCCCCTCACTGAAATAAGCCCAAATTGAAGCCATGCTTCGGCCAACTCACAAGGAAACTTATAGGAAGAAAAGGGAGGGTATAATCAGGTCTGAAAAGTTCCTAAACAACGGGAATTTCCTTACTTACAATGACAAAATACCAAATTCCCCTTTCCCTCCTAAGCAGCTCTTCAAATTCCCCACACCTTGGGGCCTCATCCTGGTGAATCCGGTAGCCATGGATGGCTTGGAATTGTCCTAAACCACCTCATCTACAGATGCAAAACATGGAAGAAATCAAATAGCCTTTGGGGTGGCACAAATCCCAAGGAAAATAATGAGTTGACATATCATTTTTTGTCATTTTATGCAAAATGACTTTTTATAATATGTAGTCTCGCATAAGTTTGTTTTTGGCATGTATACAATGTAATTAAAGGGTCAAATCAAATCTGATCTGATTCCCTTTTTGGATAAGGTTCACTTTAGGATAAGATCCCTTTTGGATAAGATACCTTTTGGATAGGATTACGTTTTGGTGAAAAGACAAAAGACTTTAGAGTTGGTCCACTTGTCACTTTTCCAAAAGTAACAAGTGTCTTGTGACCTAACCCTAAGCCTTCACCTCTCCTTTATAAATAAGAGGGTTGGAATTTTAAAACAGGAGGATGAATATAGTAACAAAGCTCTGCTGAAATTTTTCAAGACTCTTTGTGTGTGTGATACTAGTTAGATTTTAGTTGTTGGATGTCTCACTTGTTGGTTAAGGGTTGAGGGGTAGGATTAAATGCTGGTTATGTTAGCTATCTTCAGGAGGGATTGGTTAGCTAGGTGTTTGTTGTTGCTTCCTTGGGTTTAACTTGCTTACTTTCATTTTCTAACAGCTTGGTTTAACTTGTTTGATGTGTTTTAGTGAAGATTTTCTGAATTACTCAGTTATTTTCAGCCTTATCTAGTGGCTGGTAGTCCTAGGGCCCCTTAGGACAACCCTCAAATAGGCCCCTTAGTTGGTTGTTCATACTTGTTTGCTTTCTCTTTTCATTCATGTATATTTCTGTTATGTTTTCCTACCATTAACCTTGATGTCCCAAATAGGAAAATTGGTCATTTTGGTCAATTTCCCCCCACGGGACAGCCATCTTAGTTGGCTGTTATATGCCTTTTATGTGCAAATTTTTGTTAAATTTATTTCAGTTTTTCCATAAATAAATACTAAAATTTTTTTGTTTGCCTGCAAGGACATAACCGGTCACCTATTCTTCTTCTCCTAAGCGGTTGGGGACCACCTAAACACCCGTTTGAGGCAAATGTACCAGCAGGATAGTGAATAAAAACATCGAATTTGATCGGTAAATCTACCCAATCACTCTCATATTCACTTTATATATCACTTGCACTCATTCCAAAATTTTTGGCACACATACCAATATTGATATGCTTAGTTTGTGTAGATAACTTGAGTAGTTTACTTGTGAATTTTTGTTCATAAAATCTGATCTATACTTGCATAGATAATCATCACCATTTCTAAATTTCAAACACTAAACTTCTAATCACCATACAAGGAGTTAGTTATGGATTTCATGCACATGGCAGCCTTGCCGCTCGCAAAGCCTCAACCCATTCCTTTGGGTTGAATGGTGTAATCGTTACTTGTAATTAGTTAATCTTGTCATATTTCTATTGTATCATTTTTCATTCACTAATCTACAGGTGGTTTCCCCTAAATGGGCCATACAAAAACTAGCAAGTTAAACACACGTAAAAATCCACAAAACACTTGAAAACAATTATGGGGTCTGCTCCATACACTCAAAACAAACTTATACTAGATTTAGATACATACATATACATATTATTTAGTCGTGACATATATGCCACCTACCTATTTACTTGTTTTCTATATATAGTTTTAGATAGATTTCAAATTCAGTAACCAAGAGGCGCGCTTGTGAAAGTAAGACGTGAACTCGCCATGTGGATGGACTGGTATTTCATTTCAAGAAATTTCAGTTTTGTAGGATACTAAGAGTCAAAGCCAGGGAGTCTTCATTAGGAGCCCCTCAAAAGTTGTCTAGTTAGTACAAGTCGAGTGGTCTTTCCTTAGTACCACACCATCAAGGAGTTGATTAGCTTAGCTTGGTTGGAATATTACTCTACTTGGGTAAGCTCAGCTAAAAATACCTTTAGGGGGGTCCTGGGCCTCTTCCTTTTCCCAGGTATCCTTCTTCCATCCAAGCAACTTTAATATCCCGAAAGTGCTAGTGACGATAACTAGCTAACCCCTGCTTCTCTGAACTTCATGGGGCACTCTTCAACCTAACCATTGTGGTCTTCTAGGAATACTCTTCTTATACGTGTTGGCATAGTCCCGGGATGTGTTTTCCTGATCGGGATAACCTTCAAAATAGTGTGGAGGCCAAGGCATGTGTTAAAAAAATAAAAATTGACCAATAAAATGCTTTTAAAGTCAACCTTTCATTAGTCCACCTTTCACCCACGAACCAAAAATTGAAGTTGTGAATACTTTCCCTTATATCATAGCTGTAATAGCTTGTAAAAAGGTTGTTCATCCCCTTTTACAACCCCCTTTTGATTTAACAATCTTCTGGGATCATTTCCCGGGTTACCCTAGGGGTATCAAGCCATTCAAGGCTTGTTTCCCTATCTTAAAAGCTTCGAACAACTTGTTGTTCACAATTTAAATCCATTTAAAAGGACTTGGTTGTAGCTTTTAAGCTCACGTTTCACCCTTGTTTTGCACTCTTTCACTTGAGGCATCCATTGGTTAATTACTCAGGACATCGGTTTACCCCGGGGACCCATTTTGGGCCATTTTCCAACACTTTAAGGGAGTGAACAACTCGTTGTTCGCTGTCCAAAAAATCAGCGAGCTTATTTTCATCCTATTGTCCATATTTTTCACTCCCCAGGCCATTTTGGCCATCTAGGAAGCTGAGGGAGGACAACACCCAGGGTGGGTGGTCTTGAGAAAGACTTCTTGTAAGTCTTTCACCTATTTTTTTTCCCCTTCATTACCACCTCATATGAAGGACCAGCTGAGGTGTGGATAGTCTCTGCCTCATGCCGAGCTATCAAAAAGGATGTAATCGGCTTCACAGCTGGATAAGTCGGATCTATCCCAACGAACATATTTTTCTTATAACACGTACCTTTTTCTGGTGACCATACTGGGGACTTGCAAACCTTGTTAGTTTTTCTTGTATCCAAAACTTGTACTGAGCATTGGACCCAAATTCTTTGGGGTCCTTTTCCCACTTGTTGAAAAACGTTTTGTGGAAAGGTCTTTCAGTGACCTTTGGAATTTTCTTTTGTGCTTGTTATAGTTCAATTCCCTTGTAGTTTCCGTCGCATTTGGGAGCCATAAATACCATCGAGTTTTCCTTTCCTTTTTCCTTGTCAGATTCTAATTCTACTTGCTCGAAGTCACATGGGAAGTTATAAATCTATAATACCTTACCTTCCACTTCGAGAAGAATGAAAACAAAGATTTTGTATAGTTCGGTTAATCAATATCATGTTAGAAAGCGTAGGATTGTTGGTGTGATACATATCTTGTACTCAAAGTACTTACTTGATCCCCTTGCAAGCTAGCAGGATGGAAGTATCCTAAGACTAGGGAAACAATGTCCCTGTGGAATACAAGAAGTCAGAGTTAGCGAAAGAAAATAATTAGTGAGACACATACACCTAGGAAACCAAGGAAACCCATTACCCCTGCAGTGCGAGTTGAGTCACCCTCTTCCTCTTCTCCTATTCAAATCCCCTTACTAAAGTAAGCTTTAGTCAATCCAAAAACAGTTACTAATCCTCAGGTTGTTCCTCCCGTTGTTCCAACAACTGTTGTTGTTCCTCCCATAGTTGTTCTGATGGAAATGCCATGGAAACACGGGACTCGTTTGAGGTTGACCAAACCTCTTCATGACATACCTGCGGATGCCCCAAACAGGCTTCCTAAGTTCAGTGGCACTGGTACATTGAGTGCCGAAGAACATATACAAAACTTCTATGATGCATTAGATCTTATGGACATAACAATTCCCGATGTCATCATTAGAGTTTTTGTAAGAACCTTTGAGGGTGAAGCAGTGAGATGGTATCGCTTGCTTCCCAATGATAGTATCCCATATTGGGACACTATGATCCAAGAATTCAAGAAACATTTCCAAGGGGTGAATGATGTGGCTTCCCTACTCATGGATTTCACAACCATCTCCATCCATGAGGGGAGCAAATTTAGAATTTTAATAAATGCTTTACTTCGACCTTGAATAGGATCCCAACTGCTTCCCAACCATCTGGGAACAATTTGTTCCATTATTACATGACCGCTATGAATCTGAATGTAAAGTATATATTGAAAGATAAATCAATACTAACTTTAGATGCGGCCAAGGATAGTGCCCTAGAAATTGAGAGAAACATGGAGGAATCTGGTATGATTCCCTCACCTTTAGCACAGCCCTATTTTAACGGGAGACATAGGAATGAGGTACCTCAAAACAAGGGTCCTTGGTATGAACCCCCACATGCCCAAACTTCAAGGATTGAAGAGAGGGAAAGTTCTAAAATGATCAAGTTGTTAATGAACATGAAAAACCAAATACTTTCCCTTAATCGAAAGGTGAATGACTTGTAGTTTTTTGCTCCTGTGAGGCCAAGACCTCCTTTCCCTCCTACTCCTACTCCTAAGAAACATGATATTGAAGTGGATTGGTGTCACTTTTCCAAGACTTCCGTGATCCTGAGTATTGTTACTTGTATACACGTCACATGGAATTGTCTAAAACCGGAAAATCCCCTCTACCACTAGTGAAAAACAAGCTTGCTTCCACTTCCCAAAATGACCAAGTTAACATGGAAGACTCTATTCCCTGTGATGATGATCCTCTTTCTTTCAGAAGATTTGTTGTATAAACTAAGATTCAAGCCCCTAAAACCACTCTTCAAGGAATCGAAGGGACCAAAACCAATCCCAAGGACAATGAAAAAGATAAACTTCTCTTGAATGGTAGATTATCGTCCCCTCCAAGGAACATGTTTTCATGGACTCTGAACAAGGTAAATTTTCCTAATAATCCACCACCCTGCTTCCCAACACCAGCCTTACAACGTCGTTGAATATCTAACGAATGTTCTCTCCCACATGACATTACTAGATGCTCTTAGAACATCTTTAATGTGTTCTATAATCACCTCCTACTCCATGAATGGAACAGAGAGGTCCTCTTTCCAAAGATTCCTCTTCTCAACCTAAGGAAGCATATGATGTTATTGATTTAGACCCTGGGGTTCCTCCTTTCTATATATCAGTTTTGATTTCTAATTTTTTGCTCCATAACTATTTCGTTGACATAGGAGTGAGGCACAATGTCATGCTCCTTCGAGTCATGAGAATATTGGGTCTTGAATTCACAGGCCCATGTAAAGATATGTTAGATTTGGATTCAAGGACTGGAGAAACCATTGGTTACATCAAGGACTTATCCATTACTTACGACCAAGCTCTGGAAGTGAGATTTCTCATAAACGTGATCGTAGAAGACATACCAGAAGCATATGGCATGATTTTAGGGAGGGAGTGGTCCACCAAAGTAAAAAAGGGTCGTTACTTCATGTAGGTAACCCACTTCACCTTTCCTCGTAAGGGTGTTGAAGTTGTCATTAGGAGGGAACCAAAATATCGAGAACAGGTTGTGCCCGCTGCCTATAATACAAAACATGTGTCTTTTCAAGATACAGGGATGGGGACATACATTGTGTTATCTTAGGAAGATGTGCATCTCCTTCCTTATGAGTTGGAAGAAATGGTGTGGATTATGGATTTTGACGGTGCTAAATCCAAGCACAGATCTGGGGCTGGGGTCCTTTTGTGTGATCCCAAGGGGAAGGAAATCCCTTTATCTTTTCGGTTAGAATTCCCTAACACTAATAATATGGCTGAATATGAAGCCTTATTTCAAATTAGGAATATGCCATTTGTTGGTGAGTGGGGATTCTGAATTGGTTGTGAATCAAATTAGATATAAATATGAAGTTCACAACCCACGCCTCAAAAAATACCACCGAAGGGCTAAGGAACTTATTGAGAAGTTCTTATCTTTCAACATTCAAGCCGTACCTATGGCCGCAAACTACGTAGCTGATACTTTGGCCTTGGTTGGTTCTTGCTTCACTTCGGATTTCATAAGGTCTATCGAAGATATAAAGGTCCAAATTTTGCATAGACCCGTGTTACCTGATAATGTCGACTCTTGGAAAGTTTTTGATATTGATGAAAAAATATGTAGATTCCTTCAAAATAAGGAGGAATTCGAAGATTTACATATCAGCCATGAGTTGGAAGAGGAAACTAGGAACATAATCCAATTGAAGACAAATACGATTCCCCCTGGTTTTTTCGTACTGGAATCCATGCTTGATTCCAATGATGCTACTACTTTTGCACCTAGTATTGATAGTGAATCTGTTAGGAAGGTGCGAGAAGCCATCCCTATTAACCTGGGAACTGAGAAAAATCCAAAATTGGTCTATATAGGTTCACAGTGTTCCCCTTATGAGATTTCTCAATTCATTGAACTCTTGACAGAGTTCAAGGATGTTTTTGATTGGTTCTACGAAGATCTCAAAGTTTTTGATATGCAGGAGATAGTCCATGCCATACCCATAATCCCTGATTTGAAACCTTACAGGAAGAGACAAAGAAAGAACAACCCTACTTTGGAACAAACGATTAAAGCTAAATTAGACAAGATGGAAGTGTTCGGGGTCATATACCATGTCTGTTACTCACAATGGGTATCTAATTTGGTTCCTGTTAGGAAGAAAACTGGTGATATTAGTTTGTGCGTCGACTTTCGACATTTGAATAGGGTGTCCCTAAAAGACAACTACCCCTTCCTACCAATGGAAGAGATCCTCCAACAAGTATGGGGGTCTCAAATGATTTCCATTTTAGATGGTTTCTCATGTTATAATCAGATAGCCCTCAAGCCTTCTCATAGTCATAAAACTACCTTCACTACTCGTTGGGGCATGTATGCATATAACAAGATGCATTTTGGCTTGATTAATGTCAGGAACACATTTCAACGTGCCATGGCCATTTCTTTCAAAGTCTTATTGGGTAAGATGATTGTTTCCTACTTCGACGATCTCATGGTCTTTTCCAAAGAACGAAGTAGTCACTTTGATCACCTCAGGCGGGTTCTTCTTAGATGTCGTAAGTTTGGCATATCTTTGAATCCTAAGAAGACCATTTTTGGTGTTAGGGACGGAAAACTTTTGGGTCACATCGTCTCTCGAGAAGGTGTCAAAGTTGATCTCGAGAGAGTGGTATAAATCAAAAAGCTACCCTTACCTAGTAATAAAAAAGAAATGCAATCTTTCTTTGGAAAGATAAACTTCATGAGATGCTTCATTCTTGATTTTGCTCAAGTAGTCAAACCTCTAAATCATCTTATCAAGAAGGACATTCGGTTCAAATGGGACCCCTCTACTTGTCGGGATTTTTAATCCATTAAGAAAGCCATTTCTTTTTCCCCTCTGTTAATCAGTCCTAATCCCTCTAAATAATTTGTCATGTACACTAATTCAACAAAGGAGACAATTTCTCCAATCTTATTGCAAAAGGATCATGAGGAAAATCTTAGGCCAATCGCCTTTGTGAGCCAAAATTTGAATACACACTAAATGAACTATTCTACACTGGAGAAACATGGCTATTCTTTGTATAAAGCCTTGGAGCAATTTCTCCATTACATGCAAGGCCACAAAGTTCATGTTTTTGTTCCTATATCTCTCTTAGTCACTACCTTAAATCAAACTGAATTGTATAGTAAGTGGTCCAAATGGATCATGCACATGCAAGAGTATGACTTGGATATTAAACCGACAAAAACCATAAGGGGAATAGGTCTGGCTGAATTACTAACCCAATCCCACCCCTCGGTCATAGCTAAACTACCACAAGTAGATGACTTGATTGCTTTCGAATAACTGGTTAACAAAACTGAGTTAGCCTCATAGCCATGGTATCGTCCTATCATATATTTTCTTATCAATGGTGTTTTCCCACTGGACATGGATACTAAATCCAAATGAACACTTCATTTACAAGTTGTCCATTATGTTTTACAAGATTAAATCCTTTACCGAAGAAACCTTGATGGGGTTTTTTCACGATGCTTGACTCTTGACCAATCCTAAATGGCACTTGAACAATGCCATTCTAGGGTTTGTGGAGGTCACTTTTCAGCCAAAACCACTGCAACAAAAGTTTTACATGTAGGTTACTTTTGGCTTTCACTCCACAAAGATGCCCATTTACTAGTTCAAAAATGCGAAGCTTGCCAATGCTTCACTGGGAAGCAAGAACTTAGTTTCCTTACCCATTAGGCTTATTGAATTCCAAGTCCCTTTCGCAAGATGGGGCATGGACTTTATTGGGCTAGTTTCACCACCTTGTAGCGCTGGTCACGTATTCATCTTAATAGCCATAGACTACTTTAAAAAGTGGGTTGAAGCAATCTCTCTTAGGAACGCTACTAGTCAGCAGGTGGTAGAATTCATTGAACGTAGCATTTTATCCCATTTTGCAACCCTTGCTGAGATATTAACTGATAACGGATCAGATTTCATGTCAGTTGTCATGCTCCACCTTGGTGTTACATATGGAATCCAACTTTTGATCTTCCACCTATTACCCCCAAGGTAATGGATTGGTCGAATCAACAAATAAAAATATGATTCCGATCCTTAAGAGGACAGTCAAGGATAACAAGCATGATTGGCACACAAAGCTAAACTTTGCTTTATGGTCTGATCGTATAACCCCTAAGACAACAACAGGTCAAATTCCTTACACTCTGGTGTATGGATCCCCTGTTGTCCTTCCTGTTCACTTACAAATTCCAGCCTTGAGGTTCGTTATTGCTGAGGCAGAAGATGATTTCCAGCCATTACAACATCGTTTAGACACACTCATCGAACTAGAGGAGGTAAGAAAGGACGCATTCCAACACCTACAAAAGAAGCAATACATTGTTAAACGTTCCTTCGATAAAAGAGCCACAATGGTAAATTACAAAGTAGGAGATGATGTCCAATTATGGGACAAAGCACACGAGGCCCCATCCAAACATCGCAAGTTTGATTCTCTATGGTTGGGTCCTTACACAATCTACGAGGTTTTAGGGACAAATTCTTTGAGATTAAAAACCTTGGATGGTGAACCACTTCAATTCCCTCTGAATGGTCGTCACCTAAAGTTATTCTACTCCTGAGAGACCTCGCCATCTTCTACATAAGTCACCACTCGTTCTTTTTCTGTTTGTATGTATTCTTTGTTTCTAATTTTCCTTCTTGTATGTATTTGATGTTGCCTTTTTTTATGCTTGCATATACCCCCTTGGTTTCAATCTTGACCCCTTTTGCTTGCTTGGTTTCAATTTTGAGTCTTTTTGCTTGTTTGGTTTCGATTTTGGAGTATAAGCCCTCTTTGATTTTTTCCCTTGGTTTTGGTCTTTTTCATTTTAATGTCGTAGGTTGTCTTCTTTTTGGTTTGTCTGGTGTTCAATGGGAAGGGTATTGTTCTTATTCTTGGATGGTGGTTTGAAAAGAATGAACTCCTAGGATCCCTTTTATCATACTTGGCATTTTGGGAAACTTTGTCTTAATGTCATCTTAAATAGGAGTAAACTTGATTGTTATTTAATCAAAGTCAGCAGGGAAATTCTAAGGAGGTAGCATATCATTCTATGGTGAAGCTGAAAACCATGATGGCATGATGGCTTACATATCTATGTGATTGCAACTACACTTTACCTGACCACTTACAATCTGATTTTTCCAAGAAGCAGTCATTTTCCTATGAAGTTCCATCACTTGTGAGCACTTGATATTTCAACACCTACTGCCAAAGGTTTTTTATATTTCTTTACTCCCTTGTTTGACTAGTTTGCTTGCTAGTTTTCCTCCAGTGGGTCACTGATTTCAAAAAATCCTCGTTTTCTTGTTGGTATGTCAAGAATAAAAGGCAGGCATGAGACTTTGTGTTGAGCCAAGGTTCACCTTAAGTCTCGATTCTCACAATTAAACCATAATCTGGGTGAGGGACTTGTATCACTTGGGCCACATTGCTCAACAAAACCCAGGCCATTATTCCTATTATTCTATCTTATGTGATTCTCAGTATAATTTTTGTTGTATATCTTTACTGCACCACTTTCATTCTTCGGTTATCCCTAATGTGAAAAATATTCCTTATACTACAGTTGAATTCCCCCCCTCACCCACATTGGTCACTTTGAATGTATAAATTTCAACTGAGTATTCCCACCTGTCACGAGGGTGATCCCATTGTTCTACATTATTTTGAAAGCATTTCCCCTCTGGCACCAATAATTTTGACCCAAAAATCTTCTCTGGACTCAACATGGTGTTTTACGCAGTCATTGCTCCACAAACGTCCCTTGTTGTTATGGTTCCAGTTGAAGATAGTGGCGGGGGTCATAGTTACTATGGCCTTTACCCTTGAAAGAGTATTAGTTGTATACCTTCAGGGGGTTTTTAACTCTCCCACATCATTTCTTCCTCATTTCAATACTTTTCGATTCAGGTTTCATGAGCTAAGCACACAGTTTACAAGAATTTTTACGTTGCTCCCCTTTGCCCGTCACTAGGTGAATCCCTTGGGGACGGGGTCCTTTTGCAAAGGATAAAATGAAATATGGTCACAATTCAGGAAATAAAATGCTTCCATGTTGTAGGCACCAGGACAATGTTTACAACGGGCTATCATGAGCCAGATTCTGAGCCCGTATGACCCCGTACAAAGGACACAAAGTTAGCATCACCTGAATGGACAAAACCAATAACTGTGATATGCTGGTATTATTTTGTTCATATTCTCATCTCAAAAGGAAAATAAAACCTGGACATGATGTAGGTAAGTTTTATACCTTTCCAACGTTATCTCCTGTGCTTGGTTTCGACCCCCGGTTGGTAAGAACGAGCTTTCGCAAGTTCATGACCAATTTCAGACACCAAATTGGTTGCAGTGTTTCAAGGTTTAAAAAGTGTTGGTAAAGAGTTTTAAATCAGAGATTCAGTGATATCACGTAGTAATAGACTCATATAACTTTCAAACGGCTAATAATTTTCCTCATTCCAACTTCAGATGGCCCAGTTAGAGTTGTCACAAGTTGGTCAATTATTTCGGGCAAAGGGAGACAACCAGCTCGCATGGCAGGGTTTCATGATAGCTAAAAAAACCATTAATTTGCCCAACACACAAATCTATGGTCACCTCGTCGAAGTAATCATCGATAACTTTCCAACGATACCTCATTTTCCTTGATTGGATATCATATGGCGATTTGGCACCTTTCGCAAGATTGGGTTTCATGTGGACCCACCAGCAAGTCAGGGGTTTTTGGACAGGCAACTATTCTGGGCTGAAATAGAGGGTTGAGGTGGAATTATTTCATATTGGTGAGGGCATATTATTGACGGGCTTGTAGAGGCCTTTCCAACGATGTGCCCTGTGTCCAATTCTGACTCTATCTCACCTAGCAACTTTTTGGGGCTAAGTCAACAACAATAAGGTCAAAGTCAAACTTTGACTTGCACAGTTTTCAAGAAATATTAAAAAATAATTGGAAAATTTTATAAAAAAAATTCAGAAATTATGGAAAATGGAGGAGAAGACACACAGTCTCCTCATGCATTTTTTTGGAAATTAGTTTTTCTTGAAAATTCGAAAATAAAAAACTCCCCTCTCCCCTCTCTCAAGCCATTTTGGCATTTTGGCCAGGGGGAGGGGAGCTCTGCAATAGGCTTCCATGGCAGCAGAAGGAGGTCTCCTGATAATAGTTGTAGCTCTACATTGGATACCTAGCCAACACCATGCAATAGTCTTCAGGCATTGAGCTAGGTAAACCCCCATTCAGTCCCATTTCAATGAAAACAAAAAGCTTGCTAGGTGTGGTGAAATGTGTGCATAGAAGAGTGTATTTTTGCCTTCAGTATGTTTGTCTCAGAATTGCTTCAGATTTCATGTCATGTTTTTTGGTTCAGTTTTTCTGGTTGTTGAAATCAATTAGTTGTGTGTGCAAAATATGCAAAGGGGAGGGGATTCGATCCCCTCTTGGGCACCAGGCCCAAGCCTCCATGTCCCCTTTAGATGTTTAAATTTCTTAGTTGGGTTGAAGTTGCAAGCCTGTTCATGGCCATTTGTAGGCCTTGGGATTTGAACCCCAACCCCCTCCCTTTTACTCTGCCAAGAAAGCCTAGAAATGGCCCAGAAATTCAAAGGGAGGGGAGGGGGTTTGAACCCATGACCTCCCATTCCTAAAAGACAATGTAAAAAAACCCGCTTTGCAAAAAGTTAAAAAAAAAAAAATTTTGGGGGTGGTTGGCCACCCGGGAACCACCACCTCCCCCTCACCACCACCACCTCAACATCCACCTGCATGCACCAAATATAGCTTCTACCTACATGTGCACTTGACCTCCTCTCCACCTCCTTCAACCCTCTCCAAACCCCCATTCCTCCTCCCCTCTTCCCCTTTCCTGCAATCTTACCCTACTCTCCTCCCACCTACACGCGCCCCTTCCTCTTCCTCCCTCCTCCTCTACCTCCCTCACACATGCACTGACCCACGATACTCCACTATTACTAGCCCATGCTCCCCTCCCATCCACCATTCCCTGCTCCCTCTCCCTTGTGCGCAACCACCTCCAAACCTCTCTTCTCATATGCGCGCACGTGCCCCTGCCACAACTTCTCACCATATCTCCTCCGCTTACCCGCTCCCCGCTCCTCCCAGCCCCACCTTGGTGCTCTCCTTCCCTCTGTGCGCAGCAACCACTCACCTCTATGTTTCCCTCCCATCCACACTCCCCTCTTTCCAAACCCTCACCACCAATACACTCCTCCCATCTCCCTCTCCCCTTTCCCCACACTCTAGCACAACCTTCCCATACTGCACGCGAGTCCTCCCTCCTCTCCACTCCTTCTCTAGTTATGCATTGTCCCTCCCCCCAGCTCGCCACCTCACCTCCTCTACTTCTCCATACCCACAGGCCCCTTTGTCACTCCAGCCTGGTCATTTATTTTTAGCCTTATCTAGTAGTTGGGAGTCCTAGGGCCCCTTAGGACAATAATCAAATAGGCCCCTTTGGCTATTCATACTTGTTTTCTTTCTCTTTTCATTCATGTATATTTCTGTTATGTTTTCCTACCATTAACATTGCTATCCCAAATAGGAAAATTGGTCATTTTGGTCAATTCCCCCCCACAGGATAGCCATCTTAGTTGGTTGTTATATACCTTTTATGTGCAAATTTTTGTTACATTTATTTCAGTTTTTCCATACATAAATACTAAAATTTTGTTGTTTCCCTGCAAAGACATAACCTGTCACCTATTATGCCTCTCCTAAGCGATCGGGGACCACCTAAAGACATGTTTGAGGGAAAGGAGCCAGCAGGATAATGAAGAAAAACATCCAATTTGATTGGTAATCACTTTATATATCACTTGCACTCATTCCAAAAATTTTGGCAGACATACCAATGTTGATATGCTTAGTTTGTGTAGATAACTTGAGTAGTTTACTTGTGAATTTATGTTCATAAAATATGATCTATACTTGTGTAGATAATCATCACCATTTCTAAATTTCAAACACTAAACTTTCAATCCCCATACAAGGAGTTAGTTGGGGCTTTTATGAACATGGCGGCCTTGCCACTCACAAAGAGCCTCAACCCATTCCTTTGGGTTGAATGGTGTAATCGTTACTTGTAATTAGTTAATCTTGTCATATTTCCGTTGTATCATTTTTCATTCACTAATCTACAGGTGGCTGCCCCTAAAGGGGCCATACAAAAATCAACAAGCTAAATACACTCAAAAATCCGTAAAACACTTGAAAACAATTCAGGGATCTGCCCCATACACTCAAAACAAACTTATACTATTTAGCTACATACATATACATATTATTTAGCCGTGACATATATGTCACCTACCTATTTACTTGTTTTATGTATATAGTTTTAGATAGATTTCAAATTCAGTAACCAGTAGGAATGCTTATGAAAGTAAGATGTGACCTCGCCACGTGGATGGCCTAGTGTTTCATTTCAAGCAATTTCAATTTTGTAGGATACTAAGAGTCAATGCCAGGGAGTCTTCATCAGGATCCTCTTAGAAGTTTTCTAGTCAGTACAAGTCGAGTGGTCTTTCCTTAGTACCACTCGATCAAGGAGTTAATTAGCTTAGCTTGGTTGGAATACTACTTTTCTTGGGTAAGCTCAGCTAAAACTCCCTTTAGGGGGGTCCTGGGCCTCTTCCTTTTTGAAGGTATCCTTCTTCCATCCAAGCGGCTTTAAGAGACCGAAAGTGCTAGTGACGAGAAGTGGTTAACCCCTACTTCTCTGAACTGCATGGGGCACTCTTCAACCTAACCACCATGGTCTTGTAGGAATACTCTTTTTATAATGGTTGGCATAGTTCCAAGATGTGTTTTCTTGATCAGGATAACCTTCAAAACAGTGTGGTGGCCAAGGCACGTGTTAAAAAAATAAAAATTGACCAATAAAATATTTTTAAAGTCAACCTTTCGTTAGTCCACCTTTCACCTACGAACCAAAATTGAAGTTGTGAATACTTTCCCTTATATCATAGTTCTAACATCTTGTAAAAAGGTTTTTCATCCCCTTTTACAACCCCCTTTTGATTTAACAATCTTCTGGGATCATTTCCCGGGTCACCCCGAGGTGTATCAAACCATTCTGGGCTTGTTTCCTTGTCTTAAAAGCTTCGAACAACTTGTTGTTCGCAATTTACATCCATTTCAAAGGACTTGGTTGTAGCGTTTAAGCTCACATTTCACCCTTTCTTTGCACTCTTTCACTTGAGGCATCCATTGGTTAATTGTCCAGGACACCGGTTTACCCCGGGGACCCATTATGGGCCATTTTCCAACACTTTAATGGAGTGAACAACTCGTTGTTTGCTTTATTTATTTCGCTGTACAAAAAATCAGGGAGCTTATTTTCATCCTACTGTCCATATTTTTCATCCCCCAGGCCATTTTTTCCATCCAGGAAGTTGAGGGAGCACAACACCCAGGGTGGGTGGTCCTGAGAAAGACTTCTTGTAAGTCTTTCACCTCTCTTTTTTCCCCTTCATTACCACCTCAGGTGAAGGACCACTTGAGGTGTGGATAGTATATGCCTTGTGCCAAGCTATCAAAAAGGTTTTAACCGGTTTCATAGCCAGATAGGTCAGATCTATCCCAACAGATAGATTTTGCTTATAACATTACCACACTGGAAAGATGCATAACATCGACATCATCTCCCTCCACTCCTCTTTTCCAATACAAATCTTCTTGAATCCAATGGTTGAGGTAGAACCTTTGATGGATCCAATGATCCTTATTAACTCAAAGACTATTCCATTAGAGTCCTTCATAATCCTTCTCACAGGCACTCAAATGACCACACCTTCTGATGAAGGGCCATGATTTTATCACTATGTTGATCCAACGACTATGATTACTCTAGGTATTTTGTGTCATCGAACCCTGACGGTAACCAAAACAATAGAGCTAACAATCTATATATGATTGTTATGTTGAATCGACGAATGTGATTCCTTCAGGCTTAAAACAAGGGTTCATCTCTGTGTAACCATCCTATTAAGGACTTAGCAGGTCAGGGATTTCTTCCAAGTCCTATCTAAGGCTTACCAAGCCTTTAGGAACTCTGTAATCCATTTTCAATCTGACTAATGCATTCACTCCTTACCATTTGTGTGACGATTTGCATCCTACAAACTTTCCATTTCATTGGTAGAAGGTTTCACAAGGCTCAAATCCCATTGACTGCATAGGGACTTCCCTTAGACACTGAGGCATTTCGATACCCATATCAAGGTACCTATGTCTGTCCTCCCAATGCAATTTTCATGGCTTGCAAGCTTCCCAATTCAAGGACTTGCAGGTTTTAGGGATAGCCCCACAATCAGTCTTTCTCAGGCATCTTAGAGGGATCAATCATTTATTAATTTGACTTACTTGTACCTACTCAAACACATATAAGGTTAATAAGTACTATGGTATGCCTAATGGTGCGCCTCTTTTGTCACCTAAATGAGAAAAACAGAGGTGCTTACAAGCTTAGTTGGGTTAGCTAAGAAAGATAGTTGTAAAGGAAAAGGGTTAGAGAAAGAAACATAAAAGAACAACTAAGAATTAAACTAAGAAATAAAAGAACAATTAAACTATTTGAGCATAAGGACATAAGAACAAAAACCAATAAGACTCATGTCACCAATGGAAAGGATTATATTAGTGAAAGAAAACACCAAGAAGAAAGAGGACTATGGGTCCCTTCTTCCTGCAAGGGAGGGCTCTTGGACCCCCACAAATAAGATCTTCTTACAACTTTGAATGAAATGGTGAAAGAATCCCAAGCTAATCCACTCAAGAGGTGAGATGGATTGCCCAATGTAATGGTGCTAGTATACTCTTGATGAGAATAGAGGATTCCTCAAGAGAATAGTAGCAGCATAACTTTGCTAATGAATTCCTTGAAAATGAAGTGCACCCATGGCCTTGTTTTATAACACCTCTTTGAGGTATTGTGCAACCAACTTGTAGTGTGAACAGAGGCTATTTAGGGCATTTTTAGGTCTTTGACTAGCCACCCAGTCGGATTCAGCCGAAATTTGGGTGTCAAATCAACTTGGAAGCTGAACCAGAAGTGGGTGGGAGGCCGACCAATCTCATAAATGCACTGTTCTCATATGTGCGCGGATTTTAGAGAGCACAGTCACGCATCGTGCACATGTGCACTTTTCATGTGTTTCTGGATAGCGCATGTGCACGCGCACCCTGTGTAGACATAGCACACTTTAATTTTATCACTTGTTGTATAGTTTTGGACCTTTTGGAAATGATTTTGTGGTAATTTTGGTCCATGGGTGACCTCATAATTGTTTGACTATGCTGGATTCTTGTAACTATTTGCGGACGAAATTTTAGTGATAATAGATGCCCCCTGATGGATGAGGTTATGAGCATACGTATATCTGAAATTCATCATTGTTTATTCTATCGAGAGTGTCATTGTAAGAGAGAGAGATAGTGAGAGTGTCAAGAGTTACCCGTTGGAGGGAGAAAGGAACCTGTAGGACCCAACCTTCCATAAGGTGTGTGAAAATAAATGTGTACAAACGAGGCAGGCATGCCCCATGCTCATGTCATGTAACTCAAAAAAGAATGGTTTTGTACAGTAACTGAAATTGTGTGTTGATGTAGATCACTGCAGCGCCCTCAGGGGCGGTTTTGATAAAGGCAAAGGAGAATTCAGATGAGGAACATAATCTGAACAGTAGGCAAGGATACATGTAATAAGTATCACGGATGTTGTGGGCATTGATAGCCCAGCCAAGTTTAGATGTCTTCGGTGAATATAAGAAACAACTACAATAGTCGTAAAGTAAGACCCACCGTAACATGAGAGAGTGTTGAATTCAAATGTTATGGGGGTCAATGACAGTAGGGAGAAATTGTGGTTCTTCCTGTGTCGTCCGAGACCTCTCATTGGAAAGGTAATGAGAGTCAAGATACTGTCGCCCTTCTGGAAACTGTATTTTTTTCGACAAAAAGGGGGACGCGACCTCAAGAAGCAAAGGGCTTTGTGAAATCTACTAGGTGAGGTTAGGAACTAGAGGAGGTACATGGATGAAGTCAAGACGTATGAAAACTCAAGATTGCCCTTGGTTGGGGGTATATGCGAAGTATAAGTGGCCGCAACTGTGCAACTAGGTCAAATGTCAGGGGGACAACAAGACGTGGGATAAGTTGTGCCAGAGGCGG
>JZKD02S2074581.1:1015113-1026489 GCA_000966675.3 Picea glauca
CATAGGGGCCAATATTTCTTGGAGATCTAAAATTCTTATTGCTCAATTAAGGACTAATTCTCATCAACTCCGTTGTGAAACAGGGCACTGGAAAAGGCCAAAAGAAAGGTGGAAAGAAAGAGTATGTATTATGTGCTCGTCCGGAAAAGTGGAAACAGAAAAACATTTCATTTTAGAATGTGAAGCCCTCAAAGACAGCAGGGAAAATTATGCAAGTATTCTGGCAACTAATTCTTGGGATAATCTATTCAGCAAAGAGTGTGTTGAGAAGTTGGGAGCGATTATTGTAAAACTTCACAGGAAAAGGGCTGAATACAAAAGTCAGATGGAAAAACAATCTGTCCCATAGGCTATTTTTAGCCTCGTGGACGTTAAAAATACTTTCTTTCTTTCTTTCTATATTGTACTTTTTCCAAGCTGGTGGGGGAAGGGGGGAGATATTATTTTATATTCATTTTTATTTTTTGTTTTTTATTTTTTATTTTGTTTTTTATTTTCATTTATTTTGCTTTTCCCATTATTGAATTTATTTGTCATTTGATTCTTATTTTTATTTATTTATGTATTTTATTTTTATTTAAATTCATTTTTAGTTCTCGTAGATTAATTAGTTTTTGGTTGGATAGTTAAACAAGGAATATGAAATGGCCTAATGGTTAAAAACATATATTTCATCATTGAGGTGTTGGGCGCAGGGCCATTTTGGGGAAAAGACTATTTTTGGAGAGAAAAGCACGAAGTGGGAGAAAGACAGTTGGAAGGAAAAGAAACATGTGCGAGGAAAGCATGCAAGGTGTGCATGCAAGGAAACCTAACTATATTAGGGTTAGGGTTTTTGTAATATATGGTAATGGCCAATAAGCCAATAATATGTATAAGTATAGGAGGTCTAGGTAGTGGGTTCAAGAGCTAGCATGAAAAGGAAGATTGTTTTGCGTGGCTAAACATATATTATAAGAGCTGTAAATTTTTGTAAGTTGTTGAGCTAGAGGAGAGTCAAGCAAATCGATTCCAAGGGTTATATTGCATGCTGAAGAGCCTAGTGAGATCTAGTCAGCCTTACAGGGATTGAGGAGTCTGTGGTGATTGTAAGACCAGAGATTGTAGTGCAAGTGGCACGATATCTTGCAAAAACATAATAAAAGAGCTTGAGAGCCAAATATTTGTGGACGTAGCCCAGGATGGGGTGAACCATGATAGATCATGTGTTATGTGAACTGCTTATTGTTTATTTCTTTTCTGTCAATGGTAAACTCTTAGATAATTGTCTTGATGAAGTAGTTAGATCTGTTGATTTACATGCATGGATAAAAAAAGAAACTACATTAAATATATATGTATGAGATAGTAAATAAATGAAGATCCCAAAGTACACTCCCAAATCCCCACTAATTCCCAGATTGCAAGCACCTGAGCATTGCAGCCACCCATAGAACTATCTCGGGTGAGACTGCGCAGTACACTCTGTTTGTTGTGTTACCTTTTGGTTAACCAAGAGGACCGATAGTTTTAAAGTCTTTTTTGGAAGCTTGTTCAGATCTGAACCTGAGTAGAAAGAGAGTAGTAACCAACAATGGTTCTATTGTCGGTTGGAACAAGATGGGATTGAGTGAATGAGATCTATTGAAGAATCGGTAAAAGAATGCCAGAATTGTTGAGGAAGCGTTAAAAGAATGAAAATATAGAAGGGGATGTTCAGACAGTGGAATCCAACGAAGGAAGAGATAAAAAGTTGGTTGAAGACAAAGGAGCTAGATTTTTTGCAGAAAGACAACAAAAAATCTAAAATAACACCACACAAATATCTGGACAAGTATGTATTTAGTGACTTGCATGAAGTATTTTTCTATGATTTCCCACATGTGTTGCAGAAGTGGATATTGAGGTTGAAAGAAAACCACACAATAAATCAGATCAGACAACTAGAGTGGAATCATGTAGAGATGGTGCAGTTGCAATAAGTTGATAGCAAATTCACGTGTGCAGTAGATTTCTGGTTAAACAGTATTGTTCCAGGATTTATCATGGAATTTGCAGTAGACACTGTGAAGTCTTACAGCGTAGCAGATCAAGAGTTCCTAAGAGGACCATGAGGAAGATATATTAGGTCATTGTATACTTCCATAAATATCCTACTATATAAAAAAGGTGTAATGACTATGGAGTCAAACAACTAAACTTCCCTACATGCATGGGGGAAGGGGGAAAGCAATGACAAGAGTTGGAGAAATGGAGGAAGGGATGGATAAAGGAAAGGAGGAGGCCTTGGAACCATTCATGATGGAGGAAGACTAGATCAAGCAGATCATGGCAACAGCTAGAAAGACGCACAGTGGAGCACCCTACCAATACAATATGAACAATAAGAAGAGAGCCATAGCAATGAGGGAAGGCTTGGCAAGTGATGAAGAAGAGGTAGAGGATCTCCGAGTTGTGAAGAAGATTGAGCAAATCCTGCATGCAACATATGAAAGAAAGACAAGAGGTCCAAGAGCAGGAATAAAAGGAAAATCTCCTATCCATTTTAGTGTCAATGTGGAACCCATAAACCCATGTGTGACCAATACACCAGAAAGAACACCACCATTTAGAAAACCAAATTTTAGTGGAAGAAACAAGACAGGAAGTACATCTAAACAAGGAGCATCAACTGGAGGAGCCAGTTCAGTCAGTAGCAGTCAAGTATCTACACCTTGCGGAGGTCGTAGCCATCACCGTTCAAGATGGCGGGATATGATCCCACCATTAGGTTACCAAAATTCAAGGGAGAGGCATCAGAGGATGCTAAAAAGAACTTGTTTATCTGTGAAATATTTGGGAAGCAAAGAAGATCACAGATGAAGATACAAAACTTGTGCAGTTAGCTATCACACTAAGAGACTGCGCAGTGGATTGGTACATGAGCTTAGATGTAAATAGTCCACTAGGAACAACAAGTACGATTGCAGATGTCAAGAAGCTACTGATAAACAAATTTCAGAGGCCCAACTCAGAGGACCAATACATCAATGAGATGATAGAGATCAGACAGAAACCAGGAGAATCTGTATGGGAAATTGACCAGAGATTCAAATGTTTAAAAGGGAAATTGAGGTATTCCATGACTGACTTGCAGCATAGGAATTTTTTGTGAATTCTTTGTTACCACATCTAAAATACCCACTCAGACAAGAAAAATTCCAGACTCAAGCAAAGGTTTTGCAGGCATCCTTACAACTAGAGGAAAACCAGTATCATAATACAGATCCAACCATAGAGGAATTGAAGGAGTATCTAAAGAATCTAACCTTTCAACTAAATCAGAATAAGGGAAAGGACAAGAGAGAATTTGTTTGGTGTACCACATGTATGATAGAAGGACACCACAAGAACGAATGCCCAACGTGTGCACTCTACATGGCAACAGGAATGAAAAATCCCTTGCCAACAAGAGGACCCTGGTGCAAGATCTGTAAAACACATGGGAATGATCCATATCATTGTCCAATGATGCAAAAGTATCAAACAATACCCAAGAATTCATATTGAAACTTTTTCAAATCAGTGGGTCATGATGACAAAGAATGTAGAACAATGGATCTGATGAGGGAGAGAATGTCGGATACCTATAGGGTGCAGGCAGAAATGATGACAAGAAAATTTGAACCCAAGTTAAATCAATTACCACCTCCATACAACACTGCAGAGTAGCACTATAATATTGTGTAGCCTCAGTATAATAATGCACAACCATAGTATAACCCCGCGCAGTATAATCAAATGCCTTAGTACAATGCACCATGAGGAGATCGAACTGGATACAGAGGTGGAGGAAGAGGTAGAGGAGGATTTGGAAGAGGAAGAGGTCCAATAGTATGCCATAACTACCAAAAACTAGGGCATTATGCAAGCGGATGTCCACTTCCACCTGCGACATGCATGTATTTTCGCGCAACAAATCATGATACAGAGGAATGCCCAACACTTTTGGGGAAGATTCAAGAAAACCAGAATCAGAACAATCAGAACATACAATGGATCTCTGCAGAAGCTAGAAAGGATGGCAGGAATATCAACATAGTGATGCGTGAAGGAGCTAAAACAGGAGATGACGCAGTCAAACAAGAGTCAGTACAACACTAGTGGGTGAAGAAGAATACTGAGCCACCAAAGCGGTTTGATGCAGGAAAGGAGAAGGAAACATTCAAGGAGGAAAGACAAGATTTTATCAAGAAAAATGTTGCGTCTACATATGTCACATAGTATACTCAAGATGTCCCCACATATGAAATGTCGTAAGTAATGGACCACACCAGTGACGTACACCTTGGAGACCAAGTAAGTAGTATCCGAACGTTTTTGCAATCCTGTGTTCAGTTATTCAAAGACCCATCATCTGTTACAATATTACATAATCTACTAGATAAATGTAACACAAACACTGAGCGGAAATTAGACCAAAAAACAGTCAATCATGTCCATGCCAGAAGGAGGACAAGCAGAGAATTTAGATTGAATGCCAGTATCAAAGATTCAACATGGGAGGTGTTATATTGGACCTAGGATCTGAAGTAAATGTCTTACCAAAGAAAACCTGGAAGTGTATGGGAGATCCCACACTAGGTTATTCATCTGTCCAATTGAAGCTAGAAAACCAACACAATGTTCTACCAATTGGGAGGATGAAAGGAGTGACAGTAGATATGGATGGAGTGCGGACTAAGGCAGACTTTGAAGTGATAGAAATAGTAGATGGCATAACACCTTATCCAACATTGCTTGGGCTATATTGGGAATTGGATAACTAGGCCATAATCAACTTGAAGACAAGGAAGATGATATTTGAGTCAGGGTAATACCGGTTCATTGCACCCTTGGACCCATCCAAAGCTGAATATTTGTGGAACCGACCTGTCTAGATTTAGAATAAATCAACCAGCTGTACAGAACCACTGTGTGCACAAAAGATTACATTAATCTAACTGCAGATGGGGTACTCAGTTGGAGAAGTATCACATCATGTGCTTCTGATTCATATACATGACTAGAGAATTGGAAAAAATGCCTACATGAGGTATCTACAAGAAGGTGCACAAGAATAGACCATGCAATAAGATGGGTGGGTACAGAAATCAGAAAACCTCCCAGTTTTCATGGCATAAACGACTTAGAAGATTTCCTGACGAAATCTAAGGAGGAAGTATGAGATAATCAGAGGCTCTTATCCCTAGATATTTCAATTAAGGATACACCTACAAGATGGTGGAGTGCGCATAAGGAAAACATACAGGACTAGTATAAATGCATAAGATTATTGTGCATCATATTCGACACAGAGCAGAAGAGAAATTCAATACATAGGTATGTTGGACAAGGAACACCAACAAAAAACTTGGAAAAGTGTAGAATACTATGGAAGATGACACCATGAGAAGAATGGCCCCATTACTTCATTCACACCCTGGAAGGAATCCTAGAAAGCTGGTATGTAGGCCAGGAACTGTGCAGAGGTAGCACTGAATGGACAATATTGCAACAAAACTTCATAGCAACCTTCTCATTTGAAAGTGAGAACCCCAACATTTATTTATCCCTGAAGAAGATGAGAGGAATGATATTTATTGAGGAACCAAAACTAGAACACATGACATAGTATCAACAACATAATAGACAGACAGTCAAAGAATTATTTCCATGCTACCATGTGCAGGAAGAAGCACTAGATGAAGATGACCCACGCAATGTTCATATTATAGAAGTTGAAGGTAAAAGAGAGGTGGAAGGTCCATCTCTTGAATCTGAATTTTTTGCTGCACAAATCAAGGTGAAGAATTTTAACATTGGGACAACTGATAATCCCAAAATGGATAGAATTGGAGACTACTGGGACGAACAAACAGTGGAGAGAATAACAGATTTATTGTGTGAGTACAGTGACCTATTCCCAACAACATTCACAGAGATGAAAGGCATAGAAGGAGAGCTAGGGGAGATGAAGATACCTCTCAAACCCAAGGCAAGACATGTCAGACAGAGACCGTACAGACTGGACCCAGTATACAAGTAGAAATTAAGAGAAGAAATCGATTGAATGTTGTAGGAAGGGATTATAGAACCAGTAGAAGAATCAGAATGGATAAGACCTATGGTAGTTCAGGAGAAGAAGAAAGGATGCATAAGGATATGTGTCGGCCTGAGGAAGCTAAATGATGCTTTCCTACATGACCCTTTTCCTACCCATCTTACTAATGAAGTCCTAGAGAATGTGGGAGGTCAAGAAGCATATTCATTCACAGATGGATTCTCAATATACCACCAAATCAAAATAGCTCCAGAAGACAGGTATAAGACTACCTTTTCCATAGAATGGGGATCCTATCAATACATGTTCATGCCTTTTGGACTAAATAATGCACCGACAATATTCTCAAGAGTAGTCATAGCTCCATTCAAAGAATTCATCCATCATTTTTTAGAAGTGTACCTGGATGATTGGACAGTATACAGTCTGTTGAAAGACCATGTAGAGGTGTTAAGTCTAATGTTGGAAAGATGCATACAATGCCAGATATCCCTGAACATTAAGAAATGCATATTTGGGACACATTTTGGAATTTTATTGGGTCTTATAGTATGAAAACAAGATCTAATAGTGGAGCCTACAAAGATTGTAGTAATTGTGAATTTTTCACCACCAAAATCAGTGTGATAGTTGAGAGACACATTGGGACATACATGTTATTACATAAAATTTATAAAAGGGAATGTGCATATCATTGTGCCAATGGAGAAACTGCTCAAGAAAGATATCAAATTTCAGTGGAATGAGGACTGTCGGCAAGGGTTGGACACCTTGAAAGAGAAGATGGTCACAACACCTATACTAGTATTCCTAGATTGGGAAAATACATTTCATGTTCATGTAGATGCATCATCCATAGCACTTGGAGCTATTCTGGCATATCCAAGAGTAGGAGAGTTAGACCATCCCATAGAATTTGCAAGCAGGAAATTTTCAGACTTGGAGAAGAACTACAATACTACAAAGAGAGAATGCTTGGCAATGGTATATGCACTGCAGAAGTTCAAGCACTATTTACTTGACAAACATTTTAAGATGCTCACAGACCATTCTTCCCTCAAGTACCTAGTCAACAAGCCAATGTTGGGGGGGGAGAATCTGTAGATGGTTATTGCTATTTTAAGAATTTGAATTTGAAGTAATAGTCAAACCAGGGAAGTTGAATGCAGGGCCTGATCATTTATCAAGGGTCACCAATGGAGAGGAACCTACAAACTTAGAGGACAACTTCCCTGATGTGCAGTTATTTTCAGCCCAGGTAGTTGATGAATACTTTGATAAAATTATTGAATATCTTAGTACAGGGACTGCGCGACATGAGTTTAAGACCACACAGAAGAAAAAATTGGTTGTTAGAGTTGCATACTATCAATTGATTGTAGGACACTTGTACAAAATGAGACCAGACAACATTTTGATAAGATGTGTATCAGAGCATGAAAGGCCTAGGATTTTAGTAGAATCCCATGAAGGAATAGATGAAGGACATTATGCAGGAAAATCTACCACACAGAAGGTATTACGTGTAGGATTATCATGGCCAACAATTCATACAGATGCAAAGGAATATTTCTAGAGATGTGATGTTTGTCAAAGGGTTGGAAAACCAAACAGAAGGGATGATATGCCTTTAAGACTGCAAGTAACTTTGCAAGCATTTTGAAAATGGTCAATAGACTTTGTAAGCCCAATTAACCCATGATAAAAGAGGTTAGGAGCAAGTTATATCATCACTACAACAAAATACTTAACAAGATGGGCAGAAGCAACACCAATAAAATATTGCAGCGCAGAGAGTTGAGACAACAACACACTTCTTGTTTGAGCAAGTGATCACTATATTTGGTTGCCCAAGGATTTTTATTAGTGACCAAGGTACCCACTTCATCAATAGTACTATCAAGGCTATGACTGAGGAGTTTGAAGTATATCATTAGAAGAGTACACCATACCACCCTCAAGAAAACGAAACAGTGGAAGCCTTCAACAAGATCTTGGAGAATTCCTTGACAAAGATATTCAATGTTAACAGGGATGATTAGGACTTGAAAATACCAACAGTACTATGGACATACATGAATACATGTAAAAAGTTGACAGGACAGACACCATTCAGGATGGTGTATGGATAGGAAGCAGTGGTCCCATTGGAATTTATGGTACCTAGTCTGCGCATCGTAGCCATTACTAACATGATAGAATGGGGCACAGTGGAAGAAAGGATAAATCAACTCATGGAGATGGAAGAGGATAGGATCCTGGTAGGATTTCACCAGGAAGTACAAAAATCCAGAGACAAAGCTTGGCATGAGAGACATATAAAGAAGAAAATTTTCAAGAAAGGAGACTTAGTCTTTCTATATGACAACAAATTATTTCAACATCCGGGAAATTTCGAATGCATTGGCTAGGACCATATGAAGTTCATCATGTCACTGATGGAGGATATGTGTGACTAAAGGATCTAGTGGGAATTTAATTGAAGGGAATGGTCAATGGGAGTCGACTGAAGTTGTACAGGGACAATTGACCTCACCAAGTATAAACAAGGATAGCGCAGTAAGGAAAGTATGTATATAGTGTACCATAAGTAGATACTAGACAAAAAAATGACAAAACCAAACAAAAAGAGAAAAAGGAAGAAAAACAAACACAAAAGTACAAACGTCAGAAAATAAGAAAACACAGAAAAAGTTGTGCGCAAGAGTTACTGTGCAAGATGTCAAAATACCGCGTGTTGAGCCTTGGAATTGTCGCATTTTCATCCTCTTTTCCTTTCACCATTCTTCACATTTATCCATATTCTACCACTCCATAAACCATTCATTAATACCATTTTCATAATTAAATATGGGTTTAACCTTATTATTTTCTAAATCATTTATTTTAGTATTAAAAGGGAATTTGTGATTAAATATTAGAAAACCGACATGTTTTCATATATATCTCAAAAATGTGTGAGCTTTGTCATGTGTAGGAATATGTGAAGGATTAATTCAAAAAGACTTCTCGAATACTTCCTCCATCGTTTCAAGATTTGAGGAGATAATTCAAGCCTATTCCAAGGAGAATATCATGGAGATATGGATAAACATATCTTATCCAAGATATATGAAAGATATGTGTGAGGATTTGAAGGGATCATGTTTTGTAATAATGAGAAATTGGTTGAGAGAAAAGTGCATCTATAATTATGAGATGCTTATCTTCTTTTCAAAGCTCTCATGTATAAAAGAGAGTTCCCTCTCTTCATGAGGGAGGAGAATTTTTATGATGTAAGGTTGGTTCTTAAGAGGAGAATTGTTATGATGTAGATTGGATTCATGAAAAGACTCTTTTTGTAAACCTACTTGTTGAAGATTAATGCAAGTTTGAATTTAGTGATCTTGTGTCTCTTATAAGTTAGCATCTGCTGATCTAAAAGCTTCCATGTTGGCATCGGCAAGGGCCATCGATCCAGCTTGGTAAGTTCATTGTAAATTATTAGTGTAGATTTTTATTTCATGTACATGTTAGCTTGATTTCATATTATTTTGTTTTGATTTCACTATTCGAATTTGTTGCAAAGTGTGGCAATGTAGGAATAGTTGGATCTCCATATTTCACCATACATGAGCTTTAATGGAGCATCCCACTACACTTAGATTTCTTTTCCAGAATTGATTAGGTTACACCTTGCTAACGCATGCACAATCAAGATCTCCATCTCTCACCCCACATGCACCTATAATGGAATGTTGCGAATGTGAAAAGTGTTAATTATTGTTAGTTTAGTTGCTCCAGGAGATAGAATCAAAGTTCATCTTTTCCTTTCATGATCCATCAATGAACAGGTCCATCACCTTAGCAAGAGCTTTAGATTCTATGCTTGTTTATGAGTTTTTCTTTCCATCTTTTGAATTGTGTGAAGATTGTTATTTTTAAAAGTATGTTGGTTTCTAAATGGTTTTCTTATCTAATCTATACTAAACAGAAATAGGAACCTATCTATTATCGACACATATAGTGCATCAACTCTACTGATTATGAATCTCGGTTGATAATTTATGTTTGGTAATATATTATGCTTATAATTGCACCAATATTTTGGCGTCGTTGCCGGGGAGTTGTAAACAGTAATAGGTAGCATTTGAATTAGATTTATTTAATGATTTTGGATTGGTTTTATGGATGACCTAAGGGCAGAGAGAAGATGGTAAGATGAGAGGTAAGAACCTGGGCATCCACTTTAGTGGGGTTGCTCCAAAGTTAGGTTGTCCTCTCCCTTTTATGCAGAAGTGTGTTTCTCCGTATTTTATGCAAAAGTGTGTTTTTTATTTATGAAAATTTAGTTTTTATTTATGATGAGCTAACTCGTGCGAACTGATAACTTGGTGACAACAGGGTCCCAGTAACGCAAGGAGTTCAAGTTTGGTGTGTTTTATTTTTACAAATAGATTTAATTTCTTAGTTTTAAAATTCAAATCTTTGATGATAAATCATTCTCCTTTTTCAATATGGTTTAAAAATGAGTTTAATCTTGGAACAACTCACTCAGATCCTTACAAAGGTCAGGATCTCCTCTTCTTACAAAGAGGATATCTTGACAGTAGCTGAGGGCTTAATTACTCCTCCAACAACGAACGAGGCATCAACATTCGAGGGATTTTTCACATTTAATGAAGAACAATTATGCGAGAAGGAAGTCGAGGAGGACAACAAGGAGTTGTAGCATGATCTGAAGGAGGGAAATAGTGCCTACAAAATCCTTATCGAACGATGGTTTCAAGCGAGTACGAGGTTAGATTCGTTCAGTCTTTCTTTTTATTTTGTTAAATTACAGTTTCAACAGTTAATTTCACACGGTTATATATATTTTCGATTGTCATTTGCGAAATTCACAGTGAACATATTCTTATTACTGTTGCACTTATGGTTACATTGGAAGTTTGACTACACATAACTAATATCTAATTAGGATAGAGTAGGTAGGGTAAACGAATAAAGAAAACATACTTTTATTTTCAGTTTTTTCTTTCACTTAGAATAAGTATGCTCTCCTTCGCGCTCAGTGCAATCGTGAGGATCAGAAAGTGTAGGATATCTTTAACTTTTTCAGGAATGAATAAATTAATATTTTGCAAACATGCCTAATCAATTTCATCTTTAATTTGCAAATAATTTAGCTCCATTTGCTCATAAATTTATTTTCTTTAATTTTATGTGAATTTGAATTGTTTTTTTATTTTCCTTTAAAAATTTAAGAATAATACAATAAAAAAAAAGAAAAAGACAAAACACCAAATGCTTTAAGTTGAATTAGATTTTTTTTATAG
>JZKD02S2074581.1:1029472-1040603 GCA_000966675.3 Picea glauca
CTCCATAAACCATTCATTAATACCATTTTCATAATTAAATATGGGTTTAACCTTATTATTTTCCAAATCATTTATTTTAGTATTAAAAGGGAATTTGTGATTAAATATTATAAAACTGACATGTTTTCATATATATCTAAAAAATGTGTGAGCTTTGTCATGTGTAGGAATATGTGAAGGATTAATTCAAAAAGACTTCTTTAATACTTCCTCCACCATTTCAAGATTTGAGGAGATAATTCAAGCCTATTCCAAGGAGAATATCATGGAGATATGGATAAACATATCTTATCCAATATATATGAGAGATATCTGTGAGGATTTGAAGGGATCATATTTTGTAATAATGGGAAATTGGTTGAGAGAAAAGTGGATCTGTAATTATGAGATGCTTATCTTCTTTTCAAAGCTCTCATGTATAAAAGAGAGTGCCCTCTCTCCATGGGGGAGGAGAATTATTATGATGCAATATTGGTTCTTAAGAGGAGAATTGTTATGATGTAGATTGGGTTAATGAAAAGACTCTTTTTGTAAACCTACTTGTTGAAGATTAATGCAAGTTTGAATTCAGTGATCTTTTGTCTCTTAGAAGTTAGCATTTGTTGATCTAAAAGCTTCCATGTTGGCATTGGCAAGGGCCACCGATACATCTTGGTAAGCTCATTGCCAATTATTAGTGTAGATTTTCATTTCATGTACATGTTATTTTGATTTCATATTATTTTGTTTTGATTTCACTATTTGAATTTGTTGCAAAGTGTGGCAATGCAGGAACAGTTGGATCTCCATATTTCACCATACATGAGATTTAATGGAGCATCCCACTACACTTAGATTTCTTTTCCATAATTGATTAGGTTACACCTTGCTAACGCATGCATAATCAAGACCTCCATCTCTCACCCTACATGCACCTATAATGGAATGTTGTGAATGCGCAAAGTGTTAATTATTGTTAGTTTAGTTTCTCCAAGAGATAGAATCAAAGTTCAGCTTTTTCTTTCATGATCCATCAATGAACATGTCCATCACCTCAACAAGAGATTTAGATTATATGCTTGTTTATGAGTTTTTCTTTCCAGCTTTTGAATTGTGTGAAGATTGTTATTTTTAAAAGTATGTTGGTTTCTAAATGGTTTTCTTATCTAAGATATACTAAATAGACATAGGAACCTATCTGTTATCGGAACATATAGTGCATCAACTCTACTGATTATGAATATCGGTTGATAATTTGTGTTTGGTAATATATTATGCATATAATTGCACCAACACCGCGCGTAGTAAAAAGAAAAGATTGTGCGAATGTACGCAAAAAGTGAAAAATGAGCGTGAAAAGGTCTATAAAAGGTGGAAAGTGCACAATTATTCAACACTTAGTGAATTTTGATCTCAGAACGATTAGAAGAATATGTTCCCTAATTTTGAAATCATCACTGTATCCATCCAAGCTTACGACAGTCGCGCAGGATGGCTCCACTGAAGCCGAGGTCGTCAGGCCAATTTATCAGGGTCACCCGACAAGTTCAGAGGTGCAAGGAAAGGATACATCTCGAGCCCATAATCGAGCTCGAGGACGTGACCACTTTGCAACTAGAGTCTAGTAGCCCGACGCGGGTTGAGGAAGAGCTCCCCACAGTGTAGCAAGGAGAGGTAGGGAAGAGTTCGAGAGTCAGGAATGGGGTTTTAAACCCTAACCCCAAGGAGATGAAAATACCGACTCGTATAAAGGAACCAAGACCGTCCCAATCATGGGAAGAATTCCAGGTCGAGTACATAACAGACCAACTAGAATCACCTAGGGACAAGGAGGGTGCAAAAGCCACCGGGGTGGACACATACATGGTGGGACAGAAAATAAAGACCCCCTAGATTTTAGATATTTCCTTACCCTTCATTCCATACACAGTCCCCACTGTTGAGGACATGTTGGGGAAAGTTCCCAAGTTTCCCTACACAAACCATGATGTGCGCGACGCATCGAAATTCCCAAAATTGACTGAGCAATGTTTTTTGATCAACACAGGGGAGGTTGGACCCCTAGGAAGGCCAGTATTAGAGCCTGTGTAGTGGATTACAGGGTTATACAACTCCGGCATCATGAACCTGCTGGACATTCCACACTTCGGGCGGGGCAAAAATGTCAGCCTATGCGTCAAAAAATTAGTGATCCGGGTCCATGGGGGCATCATGTGTATGGACAAGCCCATATAGATACACGTTGCACTCATTTCCAAGATTACCAGATTTCCCACTGTCGACGTGTAGCCAGAAGAGTTTTTGGAAAACAAGGTGTGCGAGATGGAAATGATAGAGCAGGTTAAGGCACAATTTGGCATGTCACGGAAAAATAGAGGCATCATTATAAAATAAATCAATGATGACATGATGAGGTTTTTCAGCAAATTGATAGCATACAAACTATTAAGGAAGTGTCGTTGAGAGGAATCCCCTGCAGGTGTAATCACAGTAGCAGCGTAGTGCGCAAAAGGAATGATGTTCAGCTGGGCACAATATTTGTTGAACCAGTTCTTATTGGACTACTGTGACATGCAGGATAATGGAACCGAGTTCCATTACTCTCGGTTGATGATATTGGTCTCTCTTACAGGGTGGCAAGAGCCTAAGTACACCACCTTCATCACTAGGACGGGGAAGTGCTATGCATCCAGGTACGAGTCCCTTTGGTAGGCGAAGGACATCAAAGCGTAGTAGGAAAACAATGCGGTATTTTCCATGCTGCTAGAGGAAATTCAGCAATGCACTGCCAACACACGGTGCATCTCAAGGGAGGTTGCATAGGAAACTGAGGGGATTGATAAGTTCAAGGCATCTCGACACCATACATGGATCCAAGCTGCGAGGGATCCTAAGTGTTCATGGTTGAATATGCAGTACTATGTGACAAGGGAGGGGGTGGAGTCGATCATCAAAGATTGGCCTGCACAGTGGAAGCAGCCAATAAAACAACCCACCACCAGGACAGGTACAATAGAGACTGCTAAGCCTAAATACACAACTAAAGCACGCTCATTATCATGAACAGGGAGTACGGCTGGAAATAATCAGACAACAACAATGCAGATAGTACTAAGTGGGAGCGCAATACCGAAAAAAATAAGAAGAATGCCCACAACATCGCAAACAGGAAGCCAACCATAGGCTGAGATAGAGAAGAAAACACAGGGTCAGCTGGAATAGGCCCAAGCACAACCAGTGGAGCACAACCCTCGCTATTGGAAAAGAAGGCCACACAAGGAACAGATGCGCGAGGCAAAAGGAAATATGACACAGAGGACCCATACATCACCCTCACTTGGCATGATGTAGAGCTCATCGCGGACAAGGTCCAAGACATGAGGGAGCCAGTGGTCAAAACAGTAGAGGCACATCGAGAACAGATCATGGCCAAACTGATAGAAGTCCATGAAAACATCCAATAGCTACGAGGCCACGCATAATCTTAGGCCACCGCCCAAAAGAAGAAAGCAGTACCGAGGCCACCAGCATAGAAGCAACATGAAGAGATAGTACAATTTGTCGCTCAGAGCAGCGACACATTTACCGTCACACGCAAAATGATCAGGCTAGATCTTGAAATGGTGCAGACACCACTGAAGGAGGTCGAAGAGCTAGACATAATACTAGCCTTGATACCCATGAAACCTCTCTACGGGATACAAGCGAGTGTCATGACGAAAGTGCAGTCGAGGGCCAACACAGATTGCACCATCCTAGAGGTGAGAAGCAGAGTCACATAAATGCTCCAAATAACATGCAACCAGATGACTGTAGAGAAAGAAGAAGAGAAATATCGCGCGGACAGGGAGTGACTGCAACCTATGACAAAATCCCAAACAACGTGCAAATAGCAGAGCCCAACATAGCATAGAAGATTGATCGCATTGTGCAAACAATTGATCAATACCGGCAGGATATCGAGAACCTCAAGGAAAAAATCATTCCTATGACTCCCCCGGAGGTGAAAGAACAAAGGAAATAATAAGTTGTAGGACAAATGGATGAAATGGAAAAACAAGTCAGTGCAGTTATGCACTTGTTTGATAGGGCAACACAACTATGGATAGTATTGTAGGAAGATGAACAGGTCCAGCAGTGGGACCAAGAAGAAGGAAAGATAAGTGCAGCCATATAGGACCTCAAGCAAAGGCAGAAAACAATCACTATCACCGAGCATCTCAAAGGAACACAAGACATGAAGAAGCTGCAAGCAGAACTGATAGTAGCACAGGCAAAGAAGCAGGAAAGACAAGCGCAGATGGAACCTCTTCAATACCAGGAAACACATTTGATCGTGCAATTGGAGGAGGAAAAGGGTAACATGGTGAAGCATAGGAAGAGTGCACAATAATGATCCAGGAGGAGATCACAATGCAAGCAATAGAAGCGCTCACAGAAAAGGTTGCCCAGGTACAAACATGAGGAAGGGAACCTGCAGACAAGTTCCACAATCTAGAATAGGTTGTTGAGGGAGCACGCAAAGCCTAGGTGGATCGAGATGAGCCACATGTCAGTGTTGGGGGCCTGTTGGGCACAGGCCCATTTTTGGGAAAAGGCTATTTTTGGAGAGAAAATCACGAAGTGAAAGAAATACAGCTGGAAGGAAAAGCAGTATGTGCGAGGAAATCATGCAAGGTGTGCATGCAAGGAAACCTAACTACATTAGGGTTAGGTTTTTTGTAAGATATGGTAATCTCCAATAAGCCAAGAATATGTATAAGTAAGTACCTAGGAGGTCTAGGTAGCAGGTTCGAGAGCTAGCATGAAAAGGAAGATTGTTTTGCACAGCTAAATAGATATCGTAAGAGATGTAACCTTTTGTAAGCTATTGAGCTAGAGTAGAGTCGAGCAACTCTATCCCAAGGGTTAGATCGCAGGCTGAGGAGCCTAGTGTGATCTAGTCATCCTTATAGGGATCGAGGAGTTTGTGGTGATTGTAAGACTAGAGACTGTAGTGCACGCGGAACGATATCTTGCAGAAACATAATAAAAGAGATTGAGAGACAAATCTTTTTGGACGTAGCCTAGGAGGGGGTGAACCGCAGTAGATCATGTGTTATGTGAACTAGTTATTGTTTATTTATTTTCTTTCAATGGTAAACTCTTAGATAATTTTCTTGATGAAGTAGTTAGATTGTTGATTTACATGCATGGATAAAGAAAGACAATATATTAAATCTAGATGTATGAGATAGTAAATGAATGAAGATCCCAAAGTACACTCCCAGATCCCCACTCATTCCCAGGCTGCAAGTACCTGAGAATTGCAACCACCCATAGAACTATCTCAGGTGAGACTCTGCAGTACACTCTGTGTGTTGTGTTGCCTTTTGGTTAACCAGGAGGGCCGATAGTTTTAGAGGCTTTGTTGGAAGCTTGTTCGGATTTGAATTTGGGTCAGCCTAAGGAGTAGCAAGAGAGTAGTAACCAACATGAGGTCAGAGGTTCAAATCTAGTCGGGGGGTAGGTTATTTTTTTGTAAATATTATTTTTTATTGATTAGGGATAAATTTCATTTTTAACTCTGTAAATAATATTTATTTTTCTTTCTACTTTTTACTTTTCATTGTATTATATTCTCATTTTTCATTATTTTCTTGATTTTAAAAGAAGGAAAATTAGAAAAAAACATTCTACAAGTCGCAAGTCTCGTGCCCACCCAGGTTCTATTCACACTATCCACAAGGGTTGAACCTTTTAAGAATCTAATCATTTAACGCTCTCATGTGTGTGGGATGTCTTTTTTAGGAAGAAGATCAATGGTCCAAATTCACCCACAGGCTAAATCAATGGCTACTAAGTGACAATTTTCAACCGACCTTAACTTTTGCTATAAGTGTGGGAATGAGGCCCATGATACCTTGTTGGAAAGGTATCAGATAGATGAGTACAATGGTATAGGTATACATGACAGACATATAACATAGGATGGTACTATTACTTCTGAGGAATAAAGAGTAGGAAACATTTCGAAAATTTGTGGCTTTGATGGATGTAGTAGAGACTACTCTTGATGCATTTATCTTTTTCTTGAGTAGATAGGATTTTGTTGTATGATTTTTTTCTACACTCTATGTTGTTTACTCAGGAAATCACATGTTTCTTCATTGGTACAAAAATGATGTTATAAATGTATTGTGCAACTATTTGTCTATACATCTGTAGCATTATTTCTTTCATTTACCATTAGAATATATGAATTATTTATGGTTCTGATGGTTATCCTTGTCTATACTCATTCTTATAGTTTTTCTCTCCAGATATGTTAGAAGTAGTTAGATAATATTAGTTAGCCTTTAGTTATTTTATCCTTAGAATTAGTTAGAACTCTTTCGGGGGAAGTTTGTTTCTTTCCCTTTTTTTATTATTTTAATTCTAAGTGATGGCAAGGCCTATAAACTCATGGGAAAATCTGCCCCAAACGAGAGTGGTTCTGATTGGGACCTTCCATCGAGAGTTTTCCCTCATCTAATTGAACGAGTCATCTTGTCCCATCAACATAAATGGCGCTAGAAGGAGGGAAGATGACAAGATGAGTCTATGGATTCATTCTTGATAATTTTTGTTTTAATTTACTAATGGCTCCATCCCAAATCCATTTATGGATTTTTTTCCGGTACTCTACCTCCCAAACCTCCTAGAAAGATTTTACATTTCTTGTCACAACTTATATTTAATGGCGAGACCGAAATTTCTACCTATGAACATGCTTTTAATTTCTAGAAATTTTGTTCCTCTCACAATATTACTAATGGTAATGTCATTTGCAAGCTATTCACTCTCACTTTTGCAAGTCGGGTCAAGAGTTGGTGCGAGAATTTTTTGACTTCCTCTATTCACACATGGGAACAATTTATGCATAAATTTTTGCATGCATTTGAGGGTTATGACTATGATAATTTGTGTGCATAAATTTTAGAGATTAAGAAGAATGGAGATGAATCTCTTACAGATTATATTATTAGATTTACTCATCTGTGCTATAGGTTTCATTCGGATGATAGGCCTTCTAACGGTGATTTGATTTCTTGTTTAGTTTCTCTTACTAATGAAACGTACCAGCTAGTGGATTAAGAATCTAAGTCATGTTTAAATGTTCCTTTACATATTGATTCAGATTTAAATGAAAATATTGTAAATGTTAATCCCTTAGTTGGACTTCAAATGTCTGGATCTTTCTTTATTGTGGGGGATATATATCAGATAGAAAATTCTTTTTTGAAATAATAATATGTATCCTCTCACCACTCCATTCCCCCTTTCTTTCCTTTTGACCAAAAAGAGACCTCTTGTGTTCTGAATTCAAGTTCATATTCTTATGTAGTTGGCCAAGAGGAGGGTTCTCCTATTGATAGTGGGATAGTTCAGGTCACATCGATGTTTATGTTAGACTCTCATTATCTTATCTCATCTTTTCCATCACAAGAAATGGAGGAGGTAGTTATGGAGAAAAAATTGAAAGCCGGTCACTTTGTTAATGAAGAAAATATGGACACTCATGAAATCAATTCTTCCTCACCCATGGATAATTTGGAATTAGTTCCTCTTGATTTGGATTGTCCCGTTGTTACAAATTATTCTTGTATAACTTACATAGAGCAATATTGTTTTCCTATTGTTGGTGGATCATTTATTGAAACTTCTTGTTCTAACGATTCTTGTGATTTTCTCCCCTATTCTAACCATGAATATGTTTTGGAAAAAAATTCAAATTATCATATTTTGCAGGGGCAATAAAACCACATTGATCATTTCACCCAACAAGGATAAATAAACATGCATGACATAGCTCTTTTATCTCAACAATCTATTTTTAACTTGGAAGAGGAAAACCTTCTTGAGGAAGGATGTACTAATTGTGAAACCATAGCTAGTGTGAATCCCAACGATTCACAATCAATCACCCATGTTTTTAAAGAGGAAGGACTATCATTCAGGGAGTCACTTTCTGAAATTTTTTCTTGTTCTAGAGAGGCTTTCAATTCTCTTAATTCTTCCACTTATTTCTATTTATATCCTGACATTTTAATGGTTTAACTTTGTAGGAAACCACCCACCATACGACTCAAATAGACTCAACGGGGCTAACCCTTTTTGAATTACTTGATGGTGGTGATGCACATTTGGAAGATAAATAGGATAAGGCCTCTTCCCATGAACTAATTATAGCCCAACCTTATCATCCTTTTTCATGGGATGAAGAGAATTTTGTAGCAAATGTGTATCAAATGATGTCTTCTTAGTATCTTCTTCATTTTTTTATCAATAGAGAATATTATTGTTCAAGTAACCCTTTAATTAATATTGTTGATACTAGTGGATATCTCTCGTACCATGGTTGGTACTAACCCATGCATATCATTTGATCTCACTAGTCTATCTCAATTTATTCGTTACTTGAAGTGTGAGTCGAGGGAGGCTTGACAAGATAATGAGGCACTTCAATCTATGGCGATGGTTATGTCAGACCCTTAATATTTTGGCTTGTATTCAAGGATAAACAACTTTATTAGTTTGAGGACTCTCTCACCAAGCACACTTTATATAAACTCTATGCATGATTCTCATTTGGAATGCTACTTCCCATCGAACTCTTTCCATGGATTCTATGATAGAAGTGAAATATTTTACAATAGAATTAAAGCATGGTTGGAGAGATCTTACTTGGAACGATTTCCCATGAATTATTATTTTCATATATTTAATATGGTGAATAGATTTTATCATGTTTCAATTTTTCCTATCTTTACTCTATTTTTATTCCAATTTTGTTTCTAATATTTTGTCCTGAACATATGTCTGCGGGCTCACGATTACTTGGATGGCTACATTGGCATTACGAATTTACATAGATCAATTTTTATCCATTAGTAGCATAGGATAGGAGTAGGATAGAATAAATTAGTGTCTTTATTTTGCATAGTTTAGCTTTCCTTTCTAGATGTTGATTAGTTTTTATGTTTGCATTTTCATTTCATTATGTTTGGTTAATCAATAAATGAATTCACACCTACGATGGAAATAAACAAAAGGCTTGATCATTTATTTTCCCGTCAATCAATTTCTGAATTTAATATATGGGAAAATTTACTTCATCTCATTTTCAAATTTCCTATGTGCTACGTAATTTTCACATCACTATTTTTTTTTATACATGATCACTATGTCAAATCTCTTTGAAACATTTTGTCTTTCCACAAGTGGGATATCTTAAAATTAGATTACTAGTTCACCCCTCTTGTGGTGAGACTCAATACTAATGATCCAACACTCATACGACTCTCACTTAGAAGGTTTTGGCTTGATTGAGATTATTTTATAGTGTTGATGTTGTTATATCATGCACAGTGAATGAAAATATTGACGATTAAATTCGACTCATTTGAGATTAAGTCCTCTCCAACTCCTTGTAATTTCCTTGGATGAATATTTTATCATGGTTTCTTTCCATCTGACTTTTCTTTGATCACTTTCATCCAACATGAATTTTTTTCATAAACTTTTTTTTGCATAATCCGTTTTGTTGATTTTTCATTTCTTTTGAGTTATTTTATTGCATCACTTGTAGTTTTAATTTTTAGGAATTGGATGTCATTGTCCTATGCTCTGTTCAATGGGACTTTTAAGTACAATTTTGATTTTATGTTACATATTTCTTCACCCAAGCCTTCTCTCTTATAAAAAAACAGGAGGTATTCTTTCAAGCTGCTTGGAACACATTTGTGACATTCTGGAAAACGTGGTTTTTGTTGATATGTTTTTTAGAAAATTGCTTGGAAACACATCTTTTTATTCCCCAATCCAATGATTAACCAAAGACTTGATCTCAGAACTACCGATTCATTAAGATTTCAATCATATTTTTATAATTAATGTTTGTTGGTGGATTTATATCATCAAAATATGGATGGGATTGAAGTCTTATAGTCTTGTTTGCTTATTTTGATTGACTATGTTTTCGGGAACAAGACATTGTGTCCAGATATCCAAATCTCACAACAATCATGACACTAAAGTCATTTGGTAAAAGGAATTATCAGGGAAAGAAAATATTGCTCATATCTCATGGAGAAGGATGTGATATTTGATTAAATGGACAGCTAATGAATACTTGATAACTGCACTGGCCTTCACACAGAGTTTTATGATAGCCAACTTAGTTTAAGTTTATTTCAACTTAGCATGTTTTTCATAGCATTAGTTTTTATTCCGGTCCTTACTTGTTGATTTGGATTAATTTCATTTTAAAGTAAGTCATTTGAGAGGAGGAATTCTTCCTGAACTTCCTCAGAGCTGATCACAACGTTCTCTTTTGTATGTAGGTCAAGAAAATGGTTTGTGCAACCAATAACTTAGAATATTTTCTATTGAAATGAAGACAACTTACAGAAGTGTTAATCTAAACTTGGATATTGAGATTCTTTTGCAACATTTTTGTCACCAAATCAATAATTTATCAAAAATATATTCTCGTTCATCTACTCTCATATTGTTTTATGATCTACTTGTTTGGAGTCATTTTAATGATTATTTTGATGACCTCCATAACTGTGATTTTCCTCTTTGTTTTATTCGATTGAATTATTGGGTTCTATGTGGTTATTGATGACATTTTATAACAAAGAGAAAATGGTGCTTGAGTGAGAAATATGAAATGTAATTTTCGTTATTGGGAAATTCAACATTTTTAAAATTGCAAAGGAATTGCTTATGTCAAGAATCTTTAAGAGAATTTGGGTTATGGAATATTACATGAAATTGGATTTTGAAAAGTTGTTTCGACTAAGTATCTACACTAAACCATTTTCTACGTTCCCAGAAACATGTTTTTGTTGCACTGAATGAAAGAAATTGCATGTGATAATTGGATTGGAGAATTTTGTCGCAAATATTTTACACTAGACCATCAATTCTTGTAATCTGTTTTTTATTTTTTAGAATAGAAACTCTGGGAGTTTTTTTGTTGGGCTTGATATCAAACGTTTACCATTTAATGAATGATTATTTCCCTTGGATTATTTTTTGAGTTTTCACTGAAAATACTCTCTTTGTTTCTGCAACAAATTTATTGCTTGCTCATGGGTTTTCTTCTTATTTTTCAACCAATTTT
>JZKD02S2074581.1:1057879-1085848 GCA_000966675.3 Picea glauca
CCCAAATGAACCTATCCAAAATCACCTTGAACATAATCTAGAAAATGTTTCCTATGGAGTGTGGCATGAAATGAAGCCCCTGAATCTACTACCCAAGACTCAGAAATATTATCTAAAGAAAGAATCAAAGCATCTTGTAACACATCACCTATTACATTTGCTTCTTGATTTCTATCCTGTTGTCCATATCTTTGTTTCTTTGGAGCTCTGCAATCTTTCTTCAGATGTCCTTTCTTCCCACAATTCCATCACTTTATCTTTCCAAGTCTGGATTTGGATCTGCGCTTCCTAGAATTCCCACGGTTCCCTGGGCCCTTTCCTCTATCCTTTTGTCTTCCGTTGTTCTCCATGTTCAACGCATTAACTGATGTCTCACCTGTGCTTTTCTGTCGCATTTCCTCACTAAGGATAACACCAACAATATCATCAAATTTTACAGTAATTGAACCAGAGACAAAGTTACTTACAGCCATGACCAAGCTGTTCCATCTTTCTAGCAATGAGCACAAGATTAGAAGAGCCCTAACCTCATCATCAAATTCCACTTTTACAGAATTTAGTTGATTAGTGACCGTATTAAATTCATTTAAATGATCTGCAACAGACCCACCTTCTGACATCTTCATATTAAATAATATCTTCATTAGAAATACCTTATTGGACGCTGAGGGTTTTTCATACAGTTTAGCCAACGCATCCACCAGATCCTTCATTGTCTTTTCTTTCGAAATATTGAAAGCCATCGACTCTGCCAGGCTCAGCCGTATCGTTCTTAGAGCCTTTTTGTCAAGAATCTCCCATTCTTCATCCTTCATGGCCGTCGGCTTCTTTACTACTCCACCCAATGGTAGGAATAGATCCTTCTGATATAAATAATCTTCCATCTGCATATTCCATAACTGGTAGTTTTGGCCATTAAATTTCTCGACCCTAAACTTTCCATCTTCCGCCATTGCTCCCACTCGAACCAGAAACCCTCTTTTTTGTGAGTTACCTTTCTCTCTGATACCAGTTGTTAGAAAAATAGGATTGTGGAGCAATAATTAAAACAAATACGGAAAAAAAACATAGAAGATACACAATACAATAGAGACACAGATTTACGTGGTTCACCCAGTGTCAGATACATCCACCAGAGAAATTGCCAGGTCCTTCCTTTATTATTATATAGCATATGAAGGGATACAACCTACAACAAACCCGTTGTAACTTCCTCTTATTTTCTCTCACAGTCTCCTATCTCATAATACAATATTCGCCATCAACCATAGCCGCAATACATTTCCCTCATAAAAGAGGGTTTCCTTCTAGGGAAAAAACCCTAACATAATCTCTACCGTTAGATATACAACCTTATAATGAACGGTCCAAATTTACAATGAAATTACAATATACATTTACAAGGCAATTTTTCCTTCAAGGGCCCGCTTGCCCCCAGACTACCCAGCCGGGAGGATAGCCCCCCCCGGACCCCACAGAGGGGGTACCCCCCCTCTGCACTCCTCTGCGTGGAAGAGTGTACATACTTTTGGGGTGTAAATACTTCATGGGGTATAAACACGACTGAAAAATAAAATACCTATGAATCAGGAAGATAATCAGGCTCCACAACCAACAAAAGAGACTTCTTTAGTCGACAGACCAAAGATGAATCATGCATGAATCCCTGGGGCTGCTCCATATAGATCTCCTCAGAGAGATCACCATGAAGAAATGCATTCTTCACGTCCATCTGATGGACTTCTCATCCCTTGGTCACTGCAATGGAAAGTGCCAAATGTATGGAATCCATATTCTCTACTAGAGCAAAGGTCTCATCATAGTCAATGCCATGCACCTCCTTAAATCCTTTGGAAACAATCCTAGCTTTGTATCTGCTAATCTGTCCACCCACTGTGCTCTTGGTCTTGTAGACCCATCTGCACCTGACAATTTTCTTCCAGAAGGAAGGGGAACCAGATCCCAAGTATGGTTCTTGAGGAGGGAGTTGTACTCCTCCTGCATGGTGGATTCCCAAAAGGGATTTCCAGCAACCTCACCATAAGACTCTGGATCTGAAGACTGAACCAAGAAAAATTTCCTGGGGGGATATGGTTTAGTGCCAGTGAGTGCAATAGGAGGCTCCTTGAAATCAGATCGAGTCCTCGTAGTATCGGTTGGATCACCAACGAGACCCCCTACATCCTGAAGAGTAGTATGGGCCCACTTGGGCCTCTTCTCTGGCTTTGCATTTGCATCTGGATGCACTGACTCAGCATCTGACTTTACTAACTCTGTATCTAGATCATTTGAATCCTTTGAACCAGAAATATCATCTTAAGAAGAATCATGATGCACATGCTCATCATCACGAACAGGTGGAAGAATGAAGGTTTGTGCATGTGGTTGTTGAGGTACCTGTGAGACACCTTCCTCAAATTGGACACTTCACTCAATGATGAGTCGGTCTGAGGAAATATCAATAAGTCTGTATCCCTTCACACCGTTGGGGTATCCAACAAAGATACACTCTGTGCTCTGTGGATCAAGTGCCTTCCTCTTTTTAGAGGGAATTTGAGCCCATGCACGTGAACCAAAAATACGAAAGTGGGTCACTTCCGGTTTGAGGCCTCTCTAAGCCTCGTAGGGGGTATTATCCTTGACAGATCTATGGGGAGATCTGTTTTGGATGTAGGTTGCACAATTAAGTGCTTCGACCCATAGTCTTTGTGGTAGTAACTTTGCATGTAGCATGCAAGATGCCATCTCTTTTAGAGATCTATTTTTCCGCTCAACAACTCCATTTTGCTACAGAGTATAAGGAACTGTGTATTGCAACTGAATCCATGCCTCATGAAAAATATTTTGGATCTCATGATTGACATACTCTCCCCGGTTATCAGTTCGGAGGACTTTGATTTCCTTTCCTAACTATGCCTCAACCAGGGCTTTGAAATCTTTGAGGTGTTGAAATACCTTTGATTTTTTCCTAAGAAAATAAATCCATGTGAAACGTGAGAAATCATTAACAAAAATGAGAAAAAAATTTCTTTGTTGATAGATGGATGCGGAAAAGGACCCATGAGGTCACTATGGATCAGATCTAAAGGAGAGGAAGCTCTATGAGTCTTTCCTTTATCGAATTTCTCTTGAGGGTGTTTTCCAAGAACACATCCCTCACAGATTCCTTTGGAGAAATGGATGTCGGGTAGACCATCAACCAATATTTTCTTGCTAATTTGTTTCATATATTTGAAATTCAAATGCCCAAACCTTTCGTGCCATATCCTACTACTTTCATCATCATGGGTAAGCAGTAAAGTATAATCTGGTTCAATAAATTTAGAAAATGTATACAATCTAGATTGATGATTTACCTCAACAGTAGCAACCATGGAATTGGTTTACATGTCATAGATGTCCACTACATTAGGTGTGAATATGACTTTCTTTCTAGTGCTATAATTCATCATCTAATACATGGAGAGAAGATTGACGGAAAGTTTGGAAATGTGCAACACATTCCCGAAGCTTTCATTGGTGAGTTCAATCCTTCCTTTGTCGATGACCTCGACTAGAGAGTTGTCCCCCATCAAAATAGGAGGACCTCTACATGCATCCAATGAAGAATAGACTGTTTTTGTGGCATCCATGTGATGTGATTCTCCTAAATCTACGATCCAAGCATCGGGAGAGGAGTTGATGGCAATCAAAGCATGGCTAGAATTTCCATTCTTGGGATTCCGATCTTCTGGATTCTTCTTCTTGGTGCCCTCGGGGATGCGATCTCCAAGGTTACTTTGTTGAAGTATTTGAGTCATTAGATCTATTTTTTTCTTCATGCATGCAAATTCTCGATGGAATCCTTTATGGCAATATGTGCATTTCTCCCCTTTTCTTCCCTTTCCACCTTTGGATCCAGAGGCATCGGTGAAGGGTTTTGAGTACGCTTCCTTCTTCGGATTTTCATGATCTTTCCTTTTGTATTTATATTTAGATTTCTAATATTGATGGCTTCCATCTTGCATAGTAAGTGCATGTGCCTTTGGGCCTTTGATTTTTCCCATGTCGATGAGCTTGGTTTGCTCTTGTGTCAAAGATTCGATAAATTCCTCAAGAGAAGGCATATTCCAGGTGGCTCCAGAGGCAAATTTGATTGAATGGAATGTCGATACAGGCAAGGATAATTCAAGACCAAGTTTGGAGAGAATGGTGAGAACCATTTGTTTCTCCTCCTTAGATTTATCAACCCTGCAAGCTTTGAGTTGCGACAATAAATCCTTGTATTTTGTAAAGAAATCTTGGAGATTGTTCAAGATTTTTGGATCCAATGTGAGAAATTACACCTTGAGAATGTGTCCCCTCATCTCATACTATTTTCCAAAGAGCCCTTACAAGGTGGTCTCAGCTTCATTGGGATTTTTACAGGGAGATATGTGAAAAAGGAGATCGGGAGAGATGAGACTACAAATTGTTCTGAATGCTTCATCCATTCAATTTAGATACTTGGATTTTTCTATGGATGATGTCGGTTCTCTCTCCATATTAAAGGTTAACCTATACAATCCTATGGTTTGGATATGCATGATTATTATCTCCTTCCATGCAAAGTAATTGTAAGGTGTAAGAATGAATTCTTTTGGGAATTCCATTTTTCCACTGTCTTCAATCTTTGGTACGTGAAAAAATAATTTTGTGTAGCTTTGTTTAGACGTCCATCGGCTTTGATACCATGTAAATGTGTTGAAACTAAATAGAATATATCTATCTAGAAAATACTACACACATTTTTCGAGAGAAATTGAGAAAGAAGAAGCAAGAGAGAAAGGATAGAAGAATTCTCATTAACCGTAATGAATAATGAATAATTTACACATGATATACTATGTATAACTCAACCAATGCGCACTGGAGGTGAATCCAATGTGTCATAGTGGTGGTATAGAGTGACCTGGACACACACCAACAGTTGCGAGAGTGAATTTCCACCTAGTCTAGTCTCTCGGGCAGTTACGTGAGTGAACTGACACTTAGCTGAGTTAACTAGTCTACCAGTCTTCAGTTAACTCACTGAAATGGAGTGAAGTGAGGAGGAGATCAAGGAATCATGGGTAATGCACTGGTCTGGTGATTATACCAAGGCTAATGCGCATTAGTTGGTGATGATCCCATTGTTGCATGGTGACAAAACCAATGCAACATCCAAACTCCACTCAACTAGTCAAACTGAAGTGAAAACTGAAGAGAATATTCTCCAAGAGGAATATTCTCCCTAAACTTTGAGAGACTGGATAGAGACTAATAAACATAGGAAAAACCTTAGGAAAAATAAGTCCTAGGTGTGTGTGAAGTAACTCCAACACCCGCCTTGAACATCACTATGGTGAAAATAAAGAATGGGTCTCGGCAACAAGGCCATGTTAGGTACCAAAATAAAAAATATACACTGAAATAAAGTGAGGAAAGAGGGAAAACCTAATGGGAAAAAATCCCCCTCAAGGTACAATGTATGTAAAAAGAAGAATTGAAAGTTGCTAGGAAACTGTGTTCTTCACTCTAAGATGACTTCGTAGAGATTGGAACTTCTGCTTAGTGAAGGTCTTGGTGAAGATGTATGTTGTATGTTCTACTGAAGTAAAAAATTGTAGGTCGATGATCCCCTCATGTACTAAGTCCTAGATGTAGTGCATGTGGATCTCGATGTGCTTCGTCTGCTGCCTCTAAAATAGATCTATGCATAACTTCAGAGTGTTATGGTTGCACACCAGATGACGATTGGCCGATGAAACCGAATGCCCAACTCAGTGAGAAAATGTTGTCGCTACATAACCTGAATGGTTATGTTTACTACCCCTCTGTACTATGCCTTGACTAAAGAAAGAGAAATGGAAACCTAGTTCTTTCTCAACCAATATATAGGCCCAAAACCAAGACTGAGTGAGTAACCAAATGTGGAATTGCGATCAATGTTATCGCCAACCCAATCAAAATAAGTGAACCCGATGAGATATAATGTAGATTTTGTTGCATAATGAATCCCAAAGGTTATGGTTCCCTGTACGTATCGAAGGATACACTTTGCAGCCTTCCAATGTAATTCATGCGGCCCCTGCATGAACCTGGATACTGTGCCAACTTCATAGGAGAGGTCTAGTCTGCAATGTGTGAGATACAACAAGCTCCCCACTAGTTATCTATATAGTTTGCTATCAGCTAGTGGAGTGTCCCCTCCATCCTCAAGTTTGACTCCTGATAGGAAAGGAGTCGGAGAAGACTTACAATTTGTCATGTGAAATATCTCAAGGAGATCTCAAGCATACTTGGCCTAAGACAATTTGATTCCTGATGCATCCTGACTGATCTTGAGTACAAGGAAGAAGTGTAGCGGACCCATGTCCATCATCAAAAAATTGTCATGTAGAATCCTCTTTACTGCAACAATCATTGAAGTCGAGCAATCGATGATCAACAAATCATCAACGTACAGAACTAAAAGTAGAAGTGAATTAGTTGTCCTGAGCATCTAGACATTCGGGTCTGATTTAGAATGTACAAAGTTCTGTGACAGTAGGTAGGAGTCCATCTTGTCATACCATGCCCTCGGAGCCTACTTGAGGCCATAAAGATACTTCTTCAGTCGACAGACCAAATAAGAATCTTGCATAAATCCTTCGGGCTACTCCATATAGATATCCTCAGAGAGATCGCCATGAAGAAATGCATTCTTCACTTCCATCTGATGGACTTCCCATCCCTTGGACGCTGCAATGGCAAGTTCCAAACGTATGTAATCCATCTTCTCTACTGGAGCGAAGGTCTCATCATAGTCAATGCCATGCACCTCCTTAAATCCTTTGGAAACAAGCCTAGCTTTGTATCTTCTAATCTGTCCATCTGTTGTGCTCTTGGTCCTATAGACCCATCTGCACCTGACAAGTTTCCTTCCAAAAGTAAAGGGAACTAGATCCCAAGTCTGGTTCTCGAGGAGGGAGTTGTACTCCTCCTGCATGGTGGATTCCCAAAAGGGATTTCCCCACAGCCTCACCATAAGACTACGGATTTGAAGACTGAACCAAGAAAAAATTCCTGAAGGGCAATGGTTTAGTGGCAGTGAGTGCCATAGGAGGCTCCTAGAAATCAAATTAAGTCCTCCTAGTATCGGCTGGATCACCAACAAGATCCCCTGCATCCTAAAGAGTAGTATGGGCCCACTAGGGCCTCTGCTCTATCTTTGCATCTACATCTGGATGCACTTAATCTGCATCTAAATGTACTAACTATGTATCTGGATCATCTAAATCCTCTGAATCAGAACTCTAATCTGAAGAAGAATTAGCATGCGCATGCTTATCATCTTGGACAGGTGGAAGAATGAAGGTTTCTGCATGCAGCTGCTGAGGTACATGCAAGACACCTTCCTTGAATTGGAAACTTCACTCAATGATGAGTCGGTCTGAGGAAAGATCAATAAGTCGGTATCCCTTCACACCGTCAGGGTATCCAACAAAGATACACTATGTTCTTTGTGGATAAGGTGCCTTCCTCTTTTCAGAGGGAATCTGGTCCCGTGCACATGAACCGAAAATATGAAAGTGGGTCACTTTCAGTTTGAGGCTGCTCCAAGCCTCGTAGGGGGTATTATCCTTGAACAATCTATGGGGAGATATGTTTTGGATGTAGGTTTCACAATTAAGTGCTTCAGCCCATATTCTTTGTGGTAGTGACTTTGCATGTAGCATGCAAGATGCCATCTCTTTTAGAGATATGTTTTCCGCTCAACAACTCCATTTTTCTACAGAGTATAGGGAACTGTGTGTTGCAACTGAATCCCCACCTCATGACAAATATTATGGATCTCATTATTGACATACTCTCCCCCGTTATCAGTTCGTAGGACTTTGATTTTCTTTCCTGAATATGTCTCAACCAGGGCTTTGAAATCTTTGAGGTGTTGAAAGACCTCTGATTTTTTCCTAAAAAAATAAATCCATGTGAAATGTGAGAAATCATCAATAAAAATGAGAACAAACCTTTCTTTGTTGATATATGGATGCGGAAAAGGACCCATGAGGTCACTATGGATCGGATCTAAAGGAGAGGAAGCTCTTTGAGTCTTTCCTTTGTCGAATTTCTCTTGAGGGTGTTTTCCAAGAACACATCCCTCACAGATTCCTTTGGATAAATGGATGTCGAACATTCCATCAACCAATATTTTCTTGCTAAGTTGTTGCATATATTTGAAATTCAAATTCCCAAACCATTCGTGCCATATCGTACTACTTTCATCAACATGGGTAAGCAGTAAAGTATAATCTGGTTCAATAAATTTAGAAAATGTATACAATCTAGATTGATGATTTACCTCACCAGTAGCAACCATGGAATTCATTTGCATGTCATAGATGTCCACTACATTAGGTGTGAATATCACTTTCTTTATGGTGCTTAAATTCATCATCTGATACACGGAGAGAAGATTGAAGGAAAGTTTCGAAATGTGCATCACATTCTTGAAGCTTTCATTGGTGAGTTCAATTCTTCCTTTGTCGGTGACCTCGACTAGAGAGTTGTCCTCCATCAGAGTAGGAGGAACTTTGCATGCATCCAATGAATAATAGACTACTTTTGTGGCAGCCATGTGATGTGATTCTCCTGAATCTACGATCCAAGCATCGAGAGAGGAGTTGATGGCAATCAAAGCATGGCTAGAATTTCCTTTCTTGGGATTCTGATCTTCTAGCTTCTTCTTCTTGGTGCCCTCAGGGATGCGATCTCCAAGGTTATTATGTTGAAGTATTTGAGTCATTAGATCTATTTTTTTCTGCATGCATGTGGATTCTCGATGAAATCCTTTATGGAAGTATGTGCATTTTCCCCCTTTTCTTCCATTTCCACCTTTGGATCCAGAGGCATCGGTGAAGGGTTTTGAGTACCCTTCCTTCTTCACATTTGCATGAGATTTCCTTTTTTCTTTATATTTAGATTTCTTATATTAATGACTTCCATCTTCCACAGTAAGTGCATGCGCCTTTGGGCCTTTGATTTTTCCCATGTTGATGAGCTTGGTTTTCTCTTGTGTCAGATATTCGATAAATTACTCAAGAGAGGGAATATTCCAGGTGGCTCCAGAGGAAAATTTGACTAAATGGAATGTGTATACGAACAAGGAGAATTTAGGACCAAGTTTGGAGAGAATGGTGAGAACCATTTTTTTCTCCTAATTAGATTTATCAACCCCGCAAGATTTGAGTTGCGACAGTAAATCCCTGTATTTTGTAAAGAAATCTTGGATATTGTCGAAGATTTTTGGATCCAGTGTGAGAAATTACACCTCGAGCATGTGTCCCCTTATCTCATACTATTTTCCAAAGAGACCTTCCAATGTGGTCTAGGATTCATTGGGGGTTTTACAGGAAGATATGTGAAAAAGGAGATCGGGAGAGATGAGACTACAAATTGTTCTGAATGCTTCATCCATTCGATTTAGATACTTGGATTTTTCTATGGCTGATGTCGGTTATGTCTCTGTATTAAAGGTTAACCTATACAATCCTTTGGTTTGGAGATGCATGATTATTCTCTCCTTCCATGCAAAGTAATTGTAAGGTGTAAGAATGAATTCTTTTGGGAATTCCATTTTTCCATTGTCTTCAATCTTTGGTACCTGCAAAAATAATTTGGTGTATCTTGTTTAGAAGTCCATTGGCTCTGATACCATGTAAATGTGTTGAACCTACACAAAATATATCTATCTATAAAATACCATACACATTTGCAGAGATAAATTGAGAAAGAAGAAACAAGAGAGAAAGGATAGAAGAATTCTCATTAACTGTAATGAATAATGAATAATTTACACATGATATACTATGTATAACTCAACCAATGCACACTGGAGGTGAATCCAATGTGCCATATTGGTGGTATAGAGTGATCTGGACACACACCAACAATTACGGGAGTGAACTTCCACCTAGTCTAGTCTCTCGGGCAGTTACATGAGTGAACTGCCACCTAGCTAAGTTAACTAGTCTACCAGTCTTCAGTTAACTCACTGAAATGGAGTGAAGTGAGGAGGATATCAGGGAATCATGGGTAATGCATTAGTCCGGTGATGATACCAAGGCTAATGCGCATTAGCTACTGATGATCCCAATGTTGCATGGTGACAAAACCAATGCGGCATCCAGACTCCACTCAACTAGTCAAACTGAAGTGAAAACTAAAGAGAATATTCTTCTAGAGGAATATTCTCCCTAAACTTTAGAAGACTAGATAAAGACTAATAAACATAGGAAAAACCTAAGGAAAAATAAATCCTAGGTGTTGGTGAATTAACTCCAACACTTTTTCCCTTTGTAACAAAGTATGATACTATTACTTCTGAGGAATAAAGAGGAGGAAGCTTTTCATAAATTTTTGGCTTTAATGGATGTAGTAGAGACTACTCTTGATGCATTTATCTTTTTCTTGAGAAGATAGGATTATTTTGTATGAATTTTTTCTACACTCTGTGTTTTTTACTCAAGTAGTCACATGTTTCATCATGGGTACATAAATGATGTTATAAATGTATTGTGCAACTATTTGTATATACATTTATAGCATTATTTCTTTCATTTACCATTAGAATACATGAATTATTTCTAGTTCTAATGGTTATATTTCTTTGTACTCATTCTTCTATTTTTTCTCTGGGGATAGGTTAGAATTAGTTAGATAATATTAGTTAGGTTTTAGTTAGTTTATCCTTAGAATTAGATAGAACTCTTTGGAGGGAAGTTTGTTGTCTTTCCCCTTTTTTATTCTTTTAATTCTGAGCAGCAACGAAGCCTATAAACTCGCAGGAAATGCTACATCGAATGAGAGTGGGTCTGATTGGGACCTTCCATCGAGTGTTTTCCCTCATCTAATTGAACAGGTCATCCTGACTTGTCAATAGGTAGTACAGATAAGGTTATAGTTAACCCTCCTTAGTCAAAGATCTAAAATATTGGGTCGAGTACTATTGTTGGACCCCTCAAATATATAACAAATCTATAGCACAGGGCACTCCCTTGTCCTTAGGAACCCTCAAAACCCTACCCCTTACTTCCAAAACAAAAGCAATGCTAAAATTTTTCACATCTAGTTTTGGGAAACCTTGCTTCCTACATCTAGGCTACAAAATTCCTACACAATCTTCAATATTAAGATTTTGGACAATTATGTCACCACAACATTTCTCAAACAAGAGTAAAAAAATCAGTATAAGTGGTCCCATAAGAACCATTATTTGGGACCTATCTCAATAGATTCCTCTCTTCATGCTGATCACAATGGTACCCCTCTTTCATAATACTTTTTTGTGTGTGGGCCCACACACCCTACCTATCACCCTTATTTGGGTCCTATCTCACTAGATTCCTTGCATCACGCTAAACATAGCGATATATCTCTTTCATAACATGTTTTTTGTGGACCCACCCGCCCTCTTACTACTTACCTATCTCCTCATGTGGCAACCCGCTACCAAGAATTTGGCAACAAATTGTCTTCCTTGGAAGAGTCCTTTCACAACCTTCAAAATGAATTCACAACTCAAATTTAGACCATTGAAAGTTTGACTCAATTTAATTCCAACATTTATACCCTTAATTACAAGCTAATTGCACTTGACCACCTCACTAACCGAATGAACTCCATGACAACACTTGTTAATCAAATTAGGGTCCCTAACTCCTCGAAAAAAACTTTCTACCAAGAGGGGGTTGAATCATCACATTCCATGAATTTTGATTCCAAATCCTTTTCTCATGATATGTATCTTCTTAAAGGTGAGGTGAATACATTTGATGTCTTAGCTCTCATGGGCTAGATCACTCAAATATAACATTATTTCTCATTGCATGGCATCACTGTTGAATTAATAAAACTTTGTGTTGGTGGCATCTACTTAGATATAAAATGATGGAAATCATGGAAATGGAGTAAAAATTCACATCGAGGTTATATTTCTTGGACCCAATTTGTACTTGTTGATATTTATGAACATTTTTACACGGAAAATCATCATTTGGGACATTTGACCAAGCTTAAATAGTCTGATATATTTGAATACTACATCACTTATTTTTCATCAATTGGGTTTCTACACCAAAGGAATGTTGGACACCTTCTTTCACAAATTCTTTATTAGGGGCCTCAAGGATGACATCTGAGCTCATGTTCTAATAGATCACCCTAAGACCTAGCTTGTAGCCACTTATAGAGCCACAGAATCATAGTAGGTGGTCACTACTCAATTAAAAAGACCATCCTTTATTCCTCATTCTTGCCCCACCAATCCAACTCCTCCTTCCCCTCCTCTTAAGGTCTAGAAATTAACTAGGCTGGAAATGGATGAATTCCAACTTAAGGGTCTTTGCTACAATTGTGATGAAAAATACTTTTCGAGGAACAAATGTATGGAGAAAAAGATTTTTATGGCCATTTTTTAGGATATTCTTGAAGATGTAGGTGATGTTTCCCCTCCTGAATCATTTCCCCAGGTATATGATACCATTCCACCCTCCAATAAAACTAAGGTAGAACCTCTCATCTCTTAGCATGCTCTCACAGGTATTTCATCTCCCCAGAATCTTAAATTAATTGGCTATATCAAGTATCATAAAGTAATTATATTCATCAATAGTGGAAACACCCATAACTTTATTAATCAACTAATTTCTCAAGAGAACCATTGCTTAGTATATCCATGTAGTCAATAACTTCAGATCATGATTTCTAATGGAAGTTCCAAGAAAGGTGGGGGTCGTTGTGAAAATGTGTTCTTTCAAATTGGTCATTATTCTTTAAAATCCCACATGTTTTCCATTGAGATGGGGGGTTACGACATTGTTCTAGGTGTTGAATAGTTATGCACTCTAGGCCCCATCAGCATGGATTTCAAGGAATTATACATGAGCTTCCAATAGGATGGGAATTTCTACAAGTTCCAAGGCATCATGGTAGGTTCCCTCAATATTTTTAATTCAAACCGAATGGAAACAATCCTCAAAAAGGATCATTCTGACATTATTTCCTAGTTCCATGTCATTCAAGCAGTTGAGACTCCCTCCCCAAATGTTCATCCCGACATGAAATTTATCCTCTCCAAACACCACCCCATTTTCGAAAACCCCCAAAGGCTCCCACATTCCTATGGTTCCCATGATCATTCCATCCCATTTGTACATAGTAGTCGTCCCCCAATGCTCGCCCTTATTGCCACCCACTCGCTCAGAAAAATGAGATTGGAAAAATTGTTCAATAATTGTTAGTTGTGGGTGTCATATTCCCTACTACAAGCCCTTATTCATCTCTAGTGTTCATGGTACTAAAAAAAACGGTACTTGGCACATGTGCCCTAATTTTTAGGATCTCAACAAAATTACCATCAAAGATAAATTTTACATTACCATCATTGATGATCTTTTGGATGAACTGATTGGTGCTCAATTATTTACCAAAATTGATGTGTGTTTTGGCTACCAATAGTTTTGCATGAAGGAGACCAATTCCCAAGACTACCTTTTATACTCATGAAGTCCATTATGAGTTCTTCATCATGCCCTTTTTTCTGTGTAATGCACTCTCCACTTCCAAAGTCTCATGAATCATATCTTCTGATCATTTATCTATAATTTTGTAATCCTTGTATTCTTTGATGACATCCTCATTTATAGTAAAACTTGGCAAGCCTTTCTTTCCCATGTGGATCATATCTTAGACCAACTTTCTCAAAATCAACTCTTTCTCAAAAGGTACAAATGTCCCTTTGGGGCCTTTGAAGTCGAATATTTGGATCACATTCTTGGTAAGGATGGTGTATGAGTGGATCCAAAGAAAATCGAAGCTATGAAGGATTGTCCCTGCACTAATACTCTTAAAATTTTATGAGGATTTCATGGTTTAACTGGATACTATCGTAAGTTTGTCCATAATTATGGAAAAATTGTAGCCCTACTCATTGCCCTCTTTAAGAAAAAATATTTTAGTTGGAATGCGGCCACTAATCAATCCTTCCAAGCTTTGAAAGAGTTTGTGTGTACAACTCCAGTACTGGCTCTTCTTGACTTCACAAAGACTACTGTTTTAGAGTGTGATTCATTAGTGTTGGGTTGTTATATTCTTTGTAGTCAAATTCAAGGCAAGGTGGATCAACAGAAAGATAATCGATAGGAAATTCGAAGTTGAAGTGATCGAAAACAAGTCTAGAGGTCGTTCAATAGGAGGTTGACATGCGATCGTGTGGAAACTGACTGAATACTTGATGGAGGTTGACTAGTAGTTGAATGGTAATCCGACTTGGTATTCGACTTGTAATAGAATCCAAAGATTCACAATATTTTAATCTAATGATATGTATGGATCTGTAACCTATTTTGGGTGCCTTTCTTTAGGGTTTTTCCTACTGTAAATCCTATAAATAAGGCATGTTGTATTCTTATTAAGTTAATATTCATTCTAAACTTTATAAGTAGGTTATTGGTCATGTAGATGTGAGCCAATTTGGATGCAAGTTTTTTCTTTCCTAAAGAAAGTTGGTATTATGTCGATTGTGTCTTAGGGGTAGATCAAGGTTAGGCATGTAACTTGTTATTCAAATGAATAAGACAACAAGGAGAAAGATGCTCAAGGAATGATAGTTTTTCCATTTGGGTTTCCATGGTAAAATATTTGTGTACTATGAATATTTCTTTGCCATTTGTTTACCTTTAAATTTGTCTCAATATCTTCTCTTAGGTTTGGATGTGGAAGTATCAGAGATTTGTTTCGTAACAGTAGATATCATAGCCCTATTTCTTGACATGTGGTACCATAGCTTAGTTTAACAACCTTGGACTTGTGCTAAACCCTAGGTCTAGTAAGAGTCATGAGTCAAATATATTTAAAGATTGTGCTTAATAATGTTGAGTAGCTCGAGAATAGAGATTGAAAAATTCAATGGCCATAATTTCTAGCTTTGGAAGCTTAAAATCAAAAATCTCCTTGTAGATAGAGAACAATGGGAAATGGTCTGTCCAGGTACCATTTCGATAGGTATGTCGAGGATAGAATGGGAGAAAATTGAAAGAATGGAAAGGAGTACGATTCAAATCTATCTTACATATTCGATGTTGTTGAATGTCTCAGGTGAATGTTTGGCCAAGAAATCGTGGGACAAGTTGGGGAGCTTATACTAGTCGAAATCCCTGGTAAATAATGTTTTCCTTAGAAAGAAGTTGTACCTTCTGAGGATGAGTGATGATAGTTCGGTAAATGAGCATTTAAATGCATTTAATACCATAATAAGATAGTTATCATCAGTAGATATAAAGATCACTAAGGAGTAGAAATGTATTATCCTATTATGTTCTTTTCCAAACTCTTGGGATAGCTTAGTCGTGGCTATAGGGAGTAATTAAACCACATTAGTGCTAGAAGATGTGGTTTCATCTCTATTGTAAGAAGAAATGAGAATAAATAAGATGGAAGGATCGACCAAAGATGCATTAGTGGTGAGAGGTCGATCGGTCGATAGAGATCAAGGAAAACTCTCCAATAGAAAGTCTAAGTTGAAGGGTAGATCTAAATCCCTGGTTCATTCAATGAGAAGATGTTGGAAATGTGGTAAATTTGGGCATTACAAAAAGGACTGCAAGTCGAAGGCAAGGGAAGTTAGTAAAATATCTGATAAGAGGAAGTTGACTGAGAAAAAGACTACTCTAGAAAAATGAAGCGATGTGTATCTAGCATTGAATAGTACATAATCAAATCAATATTTTTGGTTGATCGAATTAGGAGCATCCTATCATATGACACCACATAGAGAATGGTTTTGTGAATATGAACAATATGAAGGATGAGATGTGTTCTTGGGGACAACTTGAAAAACAAAATTGTTGGAAGGGGTAGAGTTTGATCGATTATATAGAATGTTAGGAGTATAACCCTTCCAGGTGTGCTACATATTCCAGGTTTGGCCAGAAACCTGATATTTGTCAGTAAGATGAGTGATGCAGGAGTGCACACTCTATTTCAAAAGAATATGTGCAAGATGGTCAGAGATGTGATGGTATTAATGAAAAGAGTTCATATTGGAACCCTATACAAGTCATTAGGGAATGTCTACTCAACTGGATGTAACAACATTGTTGTTTCTAAAGTTGACTCAACTTGGGATGAGTTGATCCAAACCGACTCGAAAAGGCTTTGTCAAGTTGAACCGACCGTGCTATGGCACAAGAGGATGGGACACATTGGAGAAAAAGGACTTTGAGATATGCATAACAAAGGTATGGTCCAAGTTTTTCCTTAATGTAGTTTAGAATTTGAATTTTGTGAACATTGTATATATGGAAAAAAAATCATGGAAGATTCCCATTTGGAGCGACAAGGTCAAAGGGGATTATAGAATTGGTTCATAGTAATGTGTTTGGCCCTGTAATAGTGTCTTCACTTGGTGGATCCTTGTATTATTTCTCCTTCGTAGATTATTTTTCTAGGAATACATGGATATATTTCGTAAGGATGATATCAGATCTTTTCGATAAATTCAAAGAGTTTAAATCTCTTGTTCAAAACTAGACATATAAGAAGATTATGGTGCAGAGAATTGACAATGGTGTTGAATTATGTAGAACATAATTTTAGTAGCTCTACAAGTAATGTGGCATAGCACGCCAAAATACCACACCATACACCCCACAACAAAATGGAGTTGCCGAGAGAATAAATAGAACATTGGTGGACAAGGAAAGGAGCATGCTCATTGGTGTTGGGTTCACACAAGAATTCTTGGCAGAGGGAGTTGACACTGCAAAATATCTAGTGAACATGTCTCCTTGTTGGCCCTTGACCAAGTTTTGGATAACCTTGGTCATGTTTGACCAATTTTTGGACTTCAACATGATGGTCGAAGATGAAGCGCCAGGAAAAGTGGAGATCACGAGATCTCACCCCCTTTTACAGGCTTTTTGGGTTTTGGGTTTATGTAACAGGTATGGGATGTTGGCCCATGGGTTTTTACCCATGTTTAGGCCCATTTTGTAATGTATAAATAGACAACTAGGTGATGTAAGAAGTAGTACATTTTGCTAAGTGCAAGTGATGTAAGTAGTTGGATCTATGTGATTACATTAGCTCTGTGCATATTGTGTATCGAGAACTTGCAGAGCTAAGTGCAAGTAATTGTAAGAAAGGCTTTGTGCTATGCCAAGCTCGGTGAAGGAGGATCTGGCAAGGTGCATGCATATCTCTTGTCCTATGTAGAGTTGGTTTTGTGGCTCTGTGCATGTAAGAAGATTGATAGAAGACAATAAAGAAGGAGAAGAGTTGGTGGATGTAGCCCCACACTGAGGTGAACCACATATATACTGTGTTGTGATTTCTTTCTGCATTATGGTTGTTATGTTATTGATGTGATTTATGCTTAGTGCAATAATATATGATAGATGCATCTAATATGGTAGCTTAGTGATTAGTGATGTGAATGAATGATAGATATAATCCATTTCTATGTGCTAAGTGCTTAAATGTGTTAGACCTGATTGAATACTATGTTTCTCTGTAATTAGGGTTTTATCTGTGATGTGAATGCAGGTTAAATACTAATGAATGATAACTGCTAAGTGATTTGTTAGAGTGTTGTAATCACATATCGGTGTCCCAGCTAGGTTGTAGACACTTGTGTCCTACAACCCCCCCTTGCCTCTACCTCGGGTGAGACTTCATCTACTTCGCAGGTGTTTCTGAAAGGGCCAATAGTTAAGGTTTTGTTGGTGCGTTGTTGAAACGTTAAACCCCAGGTTTGCCCCTTTGCCAAAAAATGGTTCTGTTGCCAACACTTGAAACTATGATTGCTAGGAATTGAGGAAAAGAGAAAGTTGTGTGCGTAGATCTACCACTATAGTGTGCAATACTCTACTTGATTTGCGAAGTTCTGTGTTAAGAAAGGAACAGGATCTGAAGAAAAGAGGTAAGATCTTAAAGATTTGTGCTCTGAGAAATGTAAAATAAGTGGAAATTTTTTCTTCAAAAGTATGAATTTAGGTATGTTTGATAGATTTTATCCTAGCCTGAAAACTAGGGCACAGATAGAGGAAAGAAGATTTGATATGAATAGATCTGATAGAAATAGTGAAAGATATGCTATTCCCATGCATAGAAAGAATTTTTTGACTAATAAATGGATGCAGGATCCTAGAAAGAATTTTTTGCAGGTATATCATTGTGATCCCAATGCCCAGTACAGGAAAGGTTGGGGATCATTTAAGAGAAAGAGAGGATTGACTCTTTGTTATATTTGTAGAAGACCGAGACATCTTGCTAAGGAATGCCCTGGTAGAGGTCCGGTTTGCCTTTGTTGTAAAGTTGTTGGTCATGAAATTTTGGATTTCACTAGAATGATTGCTAAAGTTGAAAAGATGAATATGAGACAAGAAAACCATGAGGAAGGTCAAGAAGCTAAGGATATGATAAAAAACTAGAAAGAATCAGAGACTATATTATTGCAGATGAAAAAAACACTGAATGATCATAGAGATGACAGTTTACTGGAGATCTTGAAAGACAAAAAGCAAATAGAGACGAGAATCGAAGAATTCGACATAGATTGTGTATTGGAAGAAGAAACACGGCTGAACATTGTGACAGAAAGAACTTGGGAAATCTTAGTAAAGCCTGCTATGGTTCCTTCACTGGGAGGAATAGTATTGTTTAAAGGAAAAATGATAACCCTATGTGGAAGACAGACCCAAATACCTATGAGTGCTCATGGATCTTTGACAAAGGAAGAATTCGAGGTCATTAAGTTTGTTGAGAACAATGCCCCATTTTCTCTTTTGTTAGGCAAGACTTGGATCAAGAAAAACCAAATCCGAAGGAAGGAAGAAGAACAAGCTATAGAACAAAAAAAGAAACAATTAAGGGATTTCATGGCTAGGAGAATAGCGCGACTACTAGAAGAACCGGAGGACAATTCGAAGCAACTCAGGGCCAGAGACCTGGCCGTCGAAGTTGAAAGAACGCAAGAATTCTTAAAGAACCTGTCCATGAAGGAGAGTAGAGTACCTACTCCAGAAACCGTAAGAGAGGAAGTATTACCCTCGAAACCTGTGAAAGACCCTCAGCAGTGTGAAGTTACTATGCTAAAAGGGGATAAGAACAAGAATTGAAAGAGGAATACAAAGACGAAAATCATAGGAAATAAAGCTAGAAATCTTAGTAAGAAGAAAGAAAAACTAGAAAAATTGCAGGAGCTTCCAGAGAGGACTTCACAGAAGGGAGGCTTGCATAACTTGAACCTCGTCGGAATATCAGAACAACGCAGATTGGCACTTCGCCATGGTGGAGAAATATGATCATTGAAGGCATCCAGATCGTTAGAATGATGCTCCAGAATGGCTAGAAACGCAGTTATTGCCAAAAAGATCACCCTTGGACCATTGGGACCACTCCGTAATGGTTGGAATCATATTGATTGAGGCATTCCTACCTGTTGGAGGATTCTGTTATGCCGTTGTCTATTTAGTCCATCGCATATCCCACCAAGGACATTTTTGCAAATTGTGATTATCAAAGCCCATAGAAACCTAATTGTTATTGCGTTGTTCTTATTGTGACCTCACCGTAGATTCAATTTCCTTAAGTGTTTTTCCACCTACCTGAGCTATCTGATTACAAGTGTGTATGTCGGACGAATTCAACGCAGTCGAGCATTCTGTAAAAGATATTATTATTGACCTCATGGTTGAGAAGGTCATGTCCGCAAGAGTACAGGCTTCATTGACATGAGGATTGGAAGCATCCCCGTCGACTGCACAACATCGATATAGACCACCCCGAACTGCGATAGAGAAGAGAAGCAAGCATCGTGATGACTTGGCGAACGCGAAGCTCATTCCATCATTTTTTCTCGACTACATCTCGCCTCTGGATAGCACGCTAAGTCGTGACAACATCCCAAGGGACTTCGACTACACATTGATCACTGCTTACATCCGGAAGGGGATACGCGTAGTTAAACCGCAGTTGGAGAGGATTCTGACGTTGAAGATCAGTGACTATAAATTGGGAGACCGCAAGAACTATGGTATGCTTGTGCCTCTTAAGTATTTGACCAAGAAAAAGGGGAAGAATTCAAAGATCATCCCCCAGCCTTGGACCATGGATATCGTGAGGTCCACGATCCTCAATGTGATGAAGATACCACACTACGAAAGACATCAGGAGGTTAATGTGTGCGTTAAGATATTTTTGTCATGATTCCATGGTGGTTACCTGTGGTTGGACAGGCACATCATAGTAGATCTGATGTTGATCCACTGGATCATCGAGTTGAGCATGAAAGGACCAAACCCACATGAATTTTACCCAGGAAAGGCTGCAGAACGCGCCCTGACGTAGTGAATAAAGGACACCTACGATGATGTAGAGAAATGGAATCAGAGCTACAAGGTACCCTCCATCCAGAACAACGTAGTGCGCCTAGCTTGTTAGTTGATCATTGGAAATCTCATCAGAAAGAATAGGCCAATGCAGGTCAAGGGGTTCGTCATCAACCTCGCAGGTAAATGTGTTGAAAGACTACAAATGAACTGGGCGAGCTACCTCGTCAACCAGTTAGAGAAAGACTTCCACGAAGCTCAGGATCAGGGCTACGAGTTCCATTTCAGTTGGTTGCTGATCCTCATTGCCTTCATTTCTTGGGAGATGCCAGAAGGAGCGACCTTCCCTAAAATCAATTCGTCTGAACCTCTAGCTGTGAAGTTCACTATGCTATGCTATTCGAGCGACATGGAGAAACAATGGTAGTCAAACGTAGTGTTCCACACCTATTATCTACAGCTAAAGAGGGCCATTGAATCCTTCCCTCGCATGACACCGGATACACTACATTGGTTTAGGTCATTTGCAAAGTTCTGCACAAACATGAATTTCATATATATCACTACACGTAAAGATGAACATAAGGAAGAGATCCAGTCTTATTACAAGCTCACCGAGGAAGATATGGAGGAAATCACTAAGGAGTGGAATAAAGAATTCCTGATACCATTCAACCAGATAGTACTCTCTAACCCCGACCTCATCAGAAGCCTTGTCATTACCCGAGAATAATATAATGCACCCAACAATAGCAGGAAGAAAAAGAAGGAAGAGGTAGAGGAACTAAACAATGAATCAAAGGAGACTACACCAGACTCACCTGAGGGAGGAGGAGGTGATGAAGTAGACAAAGAAGGGGGCAAAGGGGAAGCAGACAAATAGGAAGAGGGCGAAGTGACACTATCTAGAAACCCCCTTGCAGAGATCGAGACTTCCAAGAAATGAAAGGTTTCTTCGTAGAAACCTTCAGCTAGGAAGAATAGCTACATGAATAGACCTAAGTCGCAGAATGTGCTCACGGTCGATGACATCAACCTCATTATCGCAGCTATAACAGACACCTTGGAGGATATTTCGCAGAGAAATGAAGCCAAATAGGAGACGATGTTTGACAGGATCGAGGAAGAGCTCAAAGGGGTACAGAGGGCTCTTTATTCGAGCCGCGTAGTGTCTATTTCACCATTGACAATAGAAGGAATAGAGGTAGGGGACGAACCTGCCCAGCTACACAGAATAGTTGATGCGACTGAAGCTCTCCTTCATCGAGTACAGGAGGAAAAAGAATAGTCCACAAAGGCCCTGAAGCAAGCAAAGGAGGAAGAGATAGAGCAACGTAGTGTTGCGCAAAAAGAAAAAGAGGATCTCCAGGCGAAGTTTGCAGAGGATAGAGCACATATCTAGAAGGAAAAATAAAAACTGCTCACGGAGCAGATGGGGGTTAAAGAAGTAGTCACTAGAGCACTTTGCTCTATGACAGGCCTCACACAGATAGAAGAGGAAACAACTGAGAACCAGGTAGAGAAGCTTATTGAAGTCATTCAACAGCTCCAAGCAAGAGTAGAAAAACTGGAGTTACAAATAGTGTTGAGCACTTCGCAAGAAGTGCGAGATCAGAGAGATGAAACTACAAGGAGTGTAGTCGAAAGAATCAAGGAACTGGCCTTAGAATGCAATAAAATTAGCAGTTGAAGCACGTAGACCTATGAGCGCCTTGCAGAGGAACTAGAACTATGGACATTGGAGTCACAGCTCCAGGTAGCAAAGCAACACACAACGACAATGCAAGCACACTTGAAGCCACTGTCAGCAATCAAGAGGATGAAAAGGTCCCAGGAACAACGCATGATTCAACAACAGGTCCATGCCATCCAGAGTAAAGTCATGGAAGTGACCCAGAGACTCCAGCCAGTGCAGGATGAAGCTTGCACACTTTTTGAGGAAATTAAGGGACAATATGCATAGTTGGAACAAGTGGTCACCACAGTAGAACAACGCTTGGAAGGCCATGTTACCGAGAAATTTATTCAGGAGTTCACCGAGCAGGAGGCTCTGGTGAAGCAGCAGGTCGAAGCAGCTCGAGCCAAGCTCGAGACCTTTGAAGCCAGATTACCCAGATCAGAGTGACTTGGGATGAGTCACAGGTGAGTGTTGGGGGCTTGTTGGCCCTCGACCAAGTTTTGGAGAGCCTTGGTCATGTTTGACCAATTTTGGGACTTCGACATGCTGGTCGAAGATGAAGCACCAGGCAAAGTGGAGATCGCAGGATCTCGCGCCCTTTTACGGGCTTTTTGGGTTTTGGGTTTATGTAACGGGTATGGGATGTCAGCCCATGGGTTTTTACCCATGTTTAGGCCCATTTTGTAATGTATAAATAGACAACTAGGTGATGTAAGAAGTAGTACATTTTTCTAAGTGCAAGCGATGTAAGTAGTTGGATCTATGTGATTACATTAGATCTGTGCATATTGTGTATCGAGAACTTTTAGAGCTAAGTGCAAGTAATTTTAAGAAAGGCTCTGTGTTGTGCCAAGCTAGGGGAAGGAGGATCTGGCGAGGTGCACACAAATCTCCTGTCCTATGCGGAGTTTGTTTTGTGGCTCTATGCATGTAAGAAGATTGACAGAAGACAATAAAGAAGGAGAATAGTTGGTGGACATAGCCCCACACTGGGGTGAACCATGTATATCCTGTGTTGTGATTGCTTTGTGCATTATGGTTGTTATGTTATTGATGTGATTTATTCTTTGTACAATAATATATGTTAGATGCATCTGATATGGTAGCTTAGTGCTTAGTGATGTGAATGAATGCTAGATCTAAGCCATTTTTATGTGCTAAGTGCTTAAATGTGTTAGACTTGATTGAATACTGCACTGCTCTATAATTAGGGTTTTATCTGTGATGTGAATGAAGGTTAAATACTAATGAATAATAACTGCTAAGTGCTTTGTTAGAGTATTGTAATCATAGATCTGTGTCCTGGCTAGGTTGTATACACTTGATTCCTACAACCCCCCCTACCTCTACCTCGGGTGAGACTTCATCTACTTCATAGGTGTTGCCTAAAGGGATGGTAGTTAGGGTTTTGTTGGTGTGTTGTTGAAGCATTGAACCCTGGTTCTGCCCCTGTGTCAACACTCCTTTGTCAACACTAATCGAATTGACTCCACATGAGGTATCGTATGGTAATACTCATTCACTTTCACATCTCAAATTACTTGTATGTGATGCATTTGTTCATGTTCCTAAAGAAAAGAGAAGCAAGTTGGACAGAAAGGAAGTCAAGTGTATTTTCATTGGATACAAAGAAGGAATTAAAGGATATAAGATTTGGGATCCTGCATCGAGGAGAAAAGTGTACAGTCGAGATGTGATCTTCAGAGAAGTTGGAAGGAAGTGTGATTCCGAAGAAGTGATTCAAATTGAGAATAATCCTAAGACAATGTGGTTTGAACTGAGGAATGAAGATGAATATGATTCATAATAGTTGATCAAATAAAATGAGGAGGTGGAACAACTGACCTCGGTTTTAAGGAGGTCAGAATGAGTAAGAAAAATAGTCAAAAGGTATATTCCACCCAAATTTGATTCCACATTTGTGTTAACTTCCACTGACGAAGAGCCCATGTTGGTCAAGGAGGCACTCGAATTGATAGAGGGTAGACTCTGGAAGGACACCATGGTCGAAGAAATGGAATCCTTGCATAAGAATGCGACATGGGATTTAGTCCAATTACCTAGTGGAATAAAGCCCGTCGATAGAAAGTGGGTATTCAAGAAGAAGATGAATGGTGTAGGTCAAGTCAACAAATTCAAAGCTCAACTGGTAGCAAAAGGATACTCTCAAGTCGAAGAGTCAACTTCGGTGAGATTTTTTCCCCTGTTGAAAAATTAACTTCCATTAGAGTACTAATGTTTTTGGCTACAACATTTGATATAGAAATATAATAGATGAATGCGAAGACAATGTTCCTACATGCGGACCTGGAAGAATAAATCTACATGAAACAACCTAAAGGATTTGTAGTAAAGGGAAAGAATGATTTGGTGTGCAATTTGAAAACATCCATTTATGGTCTAAAGAAATCACCAAGGATCTGGTACAAAATTTTTGACACATACATCCTTAGTTTGGGATTTGTGAGAAGTAAAGTTGATCACTACATATATTCAAAGAAGAATATGGGAATTTCATATATGTAGCATTGTATGGTGATGACGTGTTGTTGGTTGGAAACAATATGGTTGCAATAAAGGAGGTGAAGAAGCGTTTGTCCTCCAAGTTAGACATGAAGGATCTCGGTGCAACGAACTTCATTCTGGGAATGGAGATAAAGAGAGATCAGGTAGCTTGGAAGCTCTGGTTGAATCAAAAGAAGTATATTGAAACAATTTTGAAACATTTCAACATGCAAGATTGAAAACCTATAAAGTTTCCAATTCTTCTGGGAGCAATGGTAATTGTTGAACAGTGTCCAAAGACACAAGAATAAATAGAGGACATGGCACATGTTCCCTATGCAATTGTTGTTGGTAGTCTATTGTACACAATTGTCTGCACTCGACCAGACATTTCCCATGCAGTGGGAGTGTTGATTAGGTACATGTTGAAACTTGGTAAGGAGCATTGGAAAACTGTCAAGAGAGTATTCAAGTACTTTTGTGGCACAAAATATTATGCTATATGATACCAAGGAAAACCTTGAGGTGATAGTGAAGTCGATGTACATGGCATTGTTGACATTGATTGGGCTAGAGATATGGATCCATGGAGATCGACCAATGGATATGTGTTCCAGATGTTCGTTGGAGCAATCGACTAGATGAGTAAATGACATACGGTCATAGCCTTGTCAGGAACAAAATTTGAGTACATGGCAGCCACACATGGAAGCAAAGAAGCAGTTTAGTTGTAAATGTTGTGCTCAAAGATTGATTGATTGATGGAAGCAAAGAAGTAGTTTAGCAAGCTATAAAGATTGATTGTGATATTTAGAGCACAATATTTTTGGCAAAGAACCCAACTTATCTTTCCAATACTAATCACATTGATGTAAAATACCATTTCGTAAGAGATATGGTGGAAAGAAACAAGGTGTTGCTAGAGAAACTAAACATGGTGGAAAACACAACAGACTCTTTGACCAAGTTTGTGAGTGGTATGAAGTTCTCTTGGTGCAGAGAGGCAATGGGAATTTCTTCCCTATGTCTGTGAATGAAAGTAAAGGAAACTCTCGGATTCAACAAAGAAGACAACATGTGGGAGAATTTTGGGTTGTTATATTATTTGCAGTTAAATTCGAGTCGAGGTGGATCGACTGAAAGATAGCCGACAAGAAATTCAAAGTCAAAGTGATTGAAAGTAAGTCGATAGTTCGTTCCATGGGAGGTTGGCAGGAGGTCGTGTGGAAAATGACTGAATACCTGATAGATTTTGACTGGTAATCCAACTTGGTATTCAACTTGTAACAAAATCGCAAGATTTGCGGGATTTGTAGCTAATGATATTCATGGATCCATAATTGCTTTTGGGTGCCTTTATTTAGGGTTTTTCCTACTGTAAATATTATAAATAAGGCATGTTGTATTTGTATTAAGTTGATCTTCATGATAAACTTTAGAAGTAGGTTCTTGGTCATGTATATGTAAGATGATTTGGCTACATGGTTGTTATTTCCTAAAGCAATCTGGTATGATGTTGATTGTGTCTTAGGTGTAGACCAAGGTTAGGCATGTAACTTTTTATTCAGATGAATAAGAAAACAAGGAGAAATACGTTCAAGCAATGTTGGTTTTACTATTTCAGTTTCCAGGGTAAAATCTCTATGTACTGTGAATGTTTCTTTTTCATTTGTTTACCTTTAAATATATCTCAATCCCTTCTCTTAGGTTTAGTCGTGGAAGTATTAGAGTTTTTCTTCTTAACTATACATATCATAGCCTTGTTTCCTAACACTTAGGGAAAGGCATTGGTTCATTTCTCATGCAAGAAGGAAGACCGTTGGCCTTTACTAGTAAACATCTTTTTGAGCAACACTTGGGAAAATCCACATGTGAAAAGGAAATTTTATCTATTTCACATGTGGTGAATATCTGGCATCCTTACTTGCTTGGGTAATGATTCCAAATTAAAACTGATCATTGTAGCCTCAAATATATTTTGGAACAACGAATTTCATCCTCGAAGCAACAAAAGTGGTTGACCAAAATGTTCAGTTATAATTATGAGATCATTTACAATAAGAGAAAAGAGAATGTGGTAGTTGATGCTCTTCCTAGGAAATATGAAGAAGAAGGATCCCTCTTTTGAATCTCCTTCATTGTATCCAATTGGTTGAAGGAAGTTTGCAATGAATGGTTCAAAGATCCCAAAATTTCTATCCTAATCCAACAACTGCAACAAAACACTAATGCATCTTCGGGCTACACTTGGAAAAATGAGGAGCTCTACTATAAATGCCACCTATATTTGAGCAAACAGTCCAACATTAAATCCAATGTGCGATCTGAAATCCATTCCTTGCCAACAATAGTACATTTTGGATTTAATAAAACCTATGAATCGATCAAATGTTCCTTTTTTTGGGAAGGAATGAAGTAGGACATACACACTTTTGTGGAAGAATGTGATACTTTCCAATGCAACAAGGGAGAAACAGTAAAAACTCTAGCCACACAACAAACTCTCTGTATCCCACCTGCTATATGGACATATATCTCTATGGAATTCATCATTAGATAACCCTTATATGGAAATAAATTAGTCCTCATGGTTGTGGTTGATTGAATTTCCAAATATGCTCATTTATGTGCCCTCCAATACCCATTTAAAGCTTCCACAGTGGTTCAAGTTTTAATGGGAAATATTTTCAAACTACATGGAATGCCATAATATGTTGTCTCCGACCATGATTTGAATTTCAAAAGTAACTTCTCGAAATAATTGTTCAATCTCTAGGGAACCCAATTGCATCTCATCATTGACCATCATCTCCAGACTAATGGTCAAACCAAAGCTATCAACAAACACTTGGAAGCTTATTTGTGTTTTTTATCACTGAAATTTCATCCGCATAGGGCGACAAGAACCCAGCATCGTCAAACAGTAATGAGGTCATTCATGGCCCTGAATTAATCTCACAACATTCCAAAAAGGTCAAAAACTATACAAAGTAGTGAAAAATTGAAGAGCACTTTACAGAAGTTGGGTGCGCGCGCATGTGCACGGAATAGGAACGTAGAATGCGCGCATACGTGCACGATGCGCGGCTGTTAGCGCAAAAATCCGCGCACCTGCTAAACGGCGCATTTATGAATGTGGTCGGCCTCCCAACCACTTCTGGTTCAGCTCCCAAGCTGATTTGACTTCCAAATTCGGGCTGAATCCGAATGGTGGGCTGGTTAAAGACCTAATAATGCCCTAAATGGCCTCTCTTCACACTACAAAGGAGTTACACAATAACCCAATGCAATGCTATAAAAAGCCATGAACATACCTCATTTTCTCAAGGAATTTCATGTAATGTTATGCTGCCTATATTGTTTTAAGGACTCCATCCTTGACAAGATCACTTTGGCACCATTTCATTGAGCAATCCA
>JZKD02S2074581.1:1099044-1127890 GCA_000966675.3 Picea glauca
CATCCTTGACAAGATCACTTTGGCACCATTTCATTGAGCAATCCACCTCTCCATTGAGTGGATTTGCAAAGGATTTCTTTCATCACCATTTTCATTTTTCTTGTTGTAAGGAGAGTAAGTTTGTGAGGGTCCAAGAGCCTTCCCTTGGAGGAAGAAGGGACTCATAGTCCCCTTTCTTCTTGGTGCTTTGATTTCATCAATAGATCAGCCTAAAAACATTGGTGATATTGGTCTTTTTGTTCTTGTTATCTCTATGTCCCTTTACTTATGATTTTAGTTTTTATTAGTTTAATTCTTTCTTATAGTTTTGTTTTTCTTTCTCTAACTCTTTCCTCTACAGCTGTCATGCTCAGCAAGACCCAAATGGGCATGCAAGCACCTCTTATTTGCTCACCAAGGTGACGAAAAGGGTGCAAACAATGGTACTTCACATTCAAATGACAATCTCAATGGGTTTAGTGGTTACCCCTAGCTGAATGGTGGTACAATAAAACTTACCACGGTGCCACTTAGATGATTCCCTTTGAGGTGGTCCATGGTCAAAATCCCCCCTCCATATTATCTTACCTTCCTAGTGTCTCCAAGGTTCAGGAGGTGGAAAAAACCCTTACAGTTTGAGCTGACATTCTTCACACTCTCAAAGACAATTTGGTCATGGCTCATAATCAAATGAAGAAAAAATTTGATCAGTGTTGTTCCAAATGCCATTTTTCTGAAGGGGATTAGGTGTTTCTTTGTCTACAACAATATAAGAAAACTTCCCTTAAATAAGACCAATACTAGAATCTTTCTCCAAAGTTTTATGGCCCCTATACAATCATTAAGTGCATGGGGATCGTGGCTTACAAATTATTCCTTTCTAGTCACTCTAAGATCCATTTAATTTTTCATGTCTCTTGCTTAAATAAATTGATTGGATCCAAGTGCTAGATCCAAACTGGTTTCCTTGAGTTGGATGAAGACAGTTCCATTTAGTTGCAGCCACAAGTCCTACGTTACCAATGTGAGTGTCATCTTTGTCACCACACAATTCAAGAATTTTTAATATAGTGGAAGGATACACATCCAGAGGATGCCACAAGGGATCCAACCACCATTTTGCAACAATTCCCACATATTAATCCTTGAGGACAAGGTTGTTATTTAGGGGGGGGGGCATGTTAGGGTCCTAACCTCCTTAACCCCTCAAGTAGACATAATAATATGTATTTCTATGTAATAAATTACATCATTAGTAAATAAGGCCTATGTAATCATGTGAACACAACTATTGTAGGAAGACTTACTGGAAGGTTCTACCTGTAGAAAGTTCCTCCTCTAGAATTTTCTCAAGAATACGAAAGAAGTATACATAGAGGTAGAATTCATTGTAAAGTTTGTCATGTGAAATCATTTTACTTGATATTTTCTCTATCGGAGGTTTCCCATCGAAGAGACAAGTGAACAATGCTTTCTAGAATTAATAAAGGTATCACATTTTGGTCTCTATTGTTATTGTGCTCATTGTTTTGTTTCCTTCTAGTAAAAAAAATGATAATATTTGTGTTATGGATCTGCATATTACTATTTGGTACCTTACATGGGAATACTATCTTCATTTGGTGGACTTTTCTTACAATAATGGGTACCAGACATCATTGAAGATGAGCCCATTTAAAGCCTTGTATGGAAGAAAATCAAACATGTCGCTGAGTTAAGATAACCTAATAGACAGAGCAGTTATTGGGCCATAATTGCTAAGGGAAATGGAAGAGAATATGGTAAAGTTTGGGTAGAATTTAAAGGTTGTAGAAGACAGGAAAACCATTTATGCAAATAAAAGAAAGACATACAAAGAATTCAAAATCAATGAGCATATGTTTTTAAAAGTGAAGGCTAAAAGGAGCTCGCTAAGATTAGGAAGTTGCCAAAAATTGGCAGTGATATATCATGGAACATTTGAATTTGTAGAGAAGATAGGACCAGTTGCATACATTCTTGCATTTCCTGCATCCATGAGAATTCATAATGTGTTTCATGTATTTTTGTTGAAGAAATATGTCTCTGATCCTAACCATGTAATTGATTGAAGTGTGACCCATGTGGAGAAATAAGGGGCCTTTTGGGTGGAACTAGTGTGCATCTTGGACCAGAAAGTCAAATTTCTTAGGAACAAACCCATAATCCTAGTAAAGGTTCAATGGACTTGTTACGGTCCTGAAAATTCCATGTGGGAGAACGAGGAGACCATGTGGGAGGAGTACCCACAAAGTCTTGCAAATTTTGAAGAAAAATGAATGTACGTTGTTGTGTATAAGTGTGCAAGGTTCCATTTTGGAAGTTGGAGTTCCTGGAGCCAAAACTTGGAGACTTCATGTACGATTTTGGTGGAGCCCTGGAAGGAAAATGGTACAGTCCAAAGGACTATAGTTTTGAGAAGGGTGTATACTTTCTTGAGTTGTGTAGGTTGAGGAGAACGACATATTGATGGTTGGAATTGTTGCAGGAGTTGTGAACTTGTGAAAGTATCAAGTACTATGATGTAAACTTTTGTACATATATGCAGGTATGGTGATGTACATCAAGGATGATAAAAAAATTGTAGGGGGATAGGAATGTAACATCTATGTTTTTAATCCCCATTTTAGTGATGTATAATGTAAATACAATGTATGACCACAGGCCAAGCGATGTAATATGTAAACATTGTATATAAAAATAATAAAATAAAATGTATCGTTGGTTGCAGATGGACACAGATGGAGTCATGGGGGATAAATTTCCACAAGAGAGGGGCGTCCAAAGGGGCTAATTACCCATGTGTATTAATCCCAAGACACCTTTCTATAGTTATTATTTTGTATTAACCTTCTATTTTCCTTTTGATTTTATCAAAGCCCCAATCATTGAATACATGTAAGAGGGTTGGTGTGAAAATTCACCGCACATAGTTATAGAGATAATGGGGTCGAGTACAATCAACATTGGGGAATGTGTAAGAAATTACCACAGAGAAAATGAATTTTCACTGAAAGTTTCCTATTGCAGTTGTAAGTCCCTAGAGTCCCCAACAAGAGAGATTCCTATCCAACCTGTGCTAGAGCCCCGGAGGGAAGTGGGAAGGCCTAAGGGACTATGTATAGAGAAGGGAGTTCACATTCATTGTGTTGTGCAAGTTGATGGGAAGAGAGTTGATGGATTGGGATGGCTGCAAGAAAATTATCTTGTTGTGGGTTGAATTGGGCTATGAGTGGACAATAGAGACACCATTTATTGTGGATTCCTAGACCCACTTCGGGGTGTCTTGATGCTAATATTTGGAGCAAAAAGGCTATGGTTGGTTGGAATTTCCATCCTCTGTAGTTGGTTTCACATTTGATTAAAAATATAAGTGTTTTATTTATGTTCATTATTTTTATTTTCGAGTTTAAATTGTTGTGAATAAACTATGTGTTCTTGAAATTTGTATGCTGCTATGTGTATGTATAATTATATGCATTTATTTGTATCATAAATGTTGTTAGAATGGACATTTTTAGCATGATACATGCATTTTAATTTAGTGGGTATCATAAAAACAATTATGGGTTAGTAGTGGGGGTGCTACAATTGAGGAGTGGGGGTGTTATCCTATGTTTTACTTTACCAATCAGTTAGTCTTCATGTCACCTTTAATTGTATTATCCATTTAGGATAATAGTTATTTATCCTCAAATGATGACTAAGTGAGTTAGTTAGGATTGCCTAGCCTAAACACCATGCAAGGTTTTAGGATCTACGAAAGGTCTCTCTATGAGGTGACATCATCCATTGTACCATATATTTGTAGTATTGGAGTGAATAAAATTGAGTTGGCCTAAGACTAGTACATTAAAATATGGGCAAATATCATAACACTATCAAGAAGTGCCATGTGCTCATGTTTTGTATTAAGTATGGCAATGGAGAATCAAATGACCAAGAATTAAAAGAGTTAATAACCAACATCTTACAAAAATGAATAAATATTATCATTGCATTGCCTAAAAAATCAATTGAATTAAACTTATATGTTGTCATAATCTAAGTTTATTATTAACAAATATTTATATTCACTTGATGAACTCTAATTATGTATAGTTTTGATCTTTTAATATCTATAATATCACCATCAGTATTACAAATGGGTTCTACAAATCTAGGTTCTTTTGCTTCATGTGCGTTAAATTATGAAAGGTTTAATTTAATTCCTTTTTTAATTTTAATGTGCACATTACCTTATTTGTTATCTTTTTTGAAGCTAGTTAATTTTTTAATGTATTTTTCATATTATTGTAGGTCATTTATCTCCCTTGAAATTACAATGTTGGGTGTAATGGGATCCCTATATTGATAGAAATGGGGAGAGACTGGATACAAAGGTCCTAATAGATGAACAACATGGTGGGAAATTATGAGCCATAGAAAAGCATATACCAAGAGGACACTATGTTATTATAGTATTTAATGTCATATTGATGAAACATATAGAGATATTCATTGCCATAGGGCTTATGAAACATGGATCCCTTTTAGTTCGTTTACATTCAATTTTTGTAAGGTGATTCCTGAATCTAATGACTTTAGGATGTGCTTGTATCATGAATCAAGGAGAAACATTAACAGATGCATGAAAAGTTTATGCTTATTATAAAGAGAAACCCGATATGGAGGGACCAATACCTATATTGCTTGGCGAAGATGAAATTGTCGTGAAAAAATATGTCAGGTGGGTAGAAAAAAGTGATACATTGGTGGGATTTTGTGGTAAGAAAGAAGAACATAAGTGTCAATCACATTACTTGGTGACATTCGGTGAGGGATTTTCAGGATATGAGATTATTACAGACACTTTAAATAATTTCACCAGTGAAATAATGAAGATGGGTGTCTATTTTTCTTGTTTTATGAGAAAAAAATATATATTTTCACAAGTTCTTCAACTTTCGGTATAAAAAAGTGTTTTTTATTTATTTGTAATTTCACTTTACAGTAAAAACAAAAGTTGTGGACAATTTTGTTAGATTTCTACTGACTAGTTTTCAAATTATTTTTATTGAGATTTGATATGTCAATTTGGCAATTGTTTCACAGTGTGTTCCTTAAAAATGAAATGAATGATACTGAGTTATGATTTGCCCCAACAACCTATCTATTATTTAACTTTTGTTTTTGATAAACTAAATATACTGCAACTATTTACAAAGACTCTATTTTCTTATGACTATAATTTTGAATCTAATAGATGAAGATTATAATTTATAGAATTTTTTTAAGTTGACCAAGCTGAAACAGTTGCATATTTGAAACAGATGTTTTCCCCCACCTTGTATCTATCTTAATTTCTACTTAAAAGTAAAATATAAAAATACTCTTTTGAAGAGAACAGTTTAAGGATTGTGAATATAATTTTTTCTAAATTTTCCACTGTTTTTTTTAGAGATATGGATATTTCATTTCACTGAATCATAATGTCACCTGAAAATATTATACAGTGATTTTTTAGTAAAATTAAATAAAATTAGATAAAAATAATGAAAAAGAAAACAAATTATATCCATAGAAAGTAGATTCAATTTTGAAAATTTTGGTATCAATTTCGAAACTAAATTCTGAGTATTTGCAGGATTCCTCAACCTCCAAAGTTCAAGTAAGATGGAGGGAATTTTGAGGTTGATGCAAACAGTCCCATTCGCATTTTTCGACCGAATGAATCTTTCGGCTGAAAAGTATTTTTTTCAGCTGAAATATATTTTTCTAACAGAATCCATAGAAAATAAACGGATTCCTCGTTTTTCAGTCGAACATTTTTTTCGGCCAAAAGATTTGTGAGAGAATTTCATCGGTCGGAAAAAATGAAGGGAAAGGCACCAAATATTATAAATATGATTTTGGCTAAACCAATTTAACACTGTGTGATTGGTCATTATACACATGTTATTATTGCAAACCCTTTACATGACAAGATTCCTTGTTTGGTTCTGGTTGTTCATCCAACGTGAAAGAGGTTCAATGAAAATTGTTTTTAGCAGCAATGGGAAAAGATAGAAGACCTATGGAAGAAACATGTGGACCTATTATTGGTTATTCCTTGGATGGAGATATTAGAAGAAGACAACTTATGTTGAAGGACTATTCTTCAACTATAGGAATTAGATATCAAATTCCTTGGGAATGATGGAGGTTAATTGGGATGTATGATGGTTTCAAAGTAATAGGACTTCATGACCAGGATTACATCCATATCGACAACAAGTTAGTGAATCTTTTGTTTAGTGGTAGATGAGATTTGATTATTGGAAAAGAGGTGGTAAATTTAACCATATAAAAATAGTTTATAACACTTTTAAAGTGGATGATCAAAATATTAAAATTGAAGATATAGAGAGGATTGTGTTAAAACTTGGTAATTTCTTTGGGTTGTATCAAATAAACCCTAAGGTAACCTCAAACCAAATTTAGGTTGTATTATGACCTATACAACTATAGAGGGCTCTCTCAAATAGGTAAACACTAAAAATACTCAAAAAGATTTAGCAATGAGCACACATAGGTCAGATTCTGCAATAGGACGATTTTTTTTTTTTTTAAGGGTTGGTAGGACAAACAAGAGAAGGGAACCATTGGGCAATGGGGTCGAAGGATGAACTTAAAAATATTGAGTCAATAGTTGGTGGTGTACTCTCAGAAAGTAAAGGAAAAGTAAGTATTCTTCTTCAACAAATGATCAATATTTGGATGGAAACAGAAAAGAGGAAAGGTCAACCCATTACACTAAGAGCACCTAACAAAGGGTGAGTTCTTAATGTAACTTTAGAAGAAAATAGAAAGGATACAGATCGCCATGGAAAAAAAACCGAATATAAATGAATTCTGAACATGAAATCCTTAACATTTGAACAAGTATTTACTGTATGAATGGAGCATCAAATGTAGGTGAATTCCAAACATTTACTCTCAGCTAAATACTAGAAAGAACAAGCAATAACAGAGATAAGAATTAAAAGGAAAAACACACTAAGAACAACATCGTGATGAATCTTTTCCTCCAAAATCACAATACTTCAGTATTGATTCATAAGGATGTTCTAAGAAATTGATACACAGTCCAATAGCCTCTCTGGCTGAAAGTCCAACCCCCTTTACATATAAAATGATAGTTTAAATAATAAAAACAATTATGCAATTGTTCCTATTTTGTTGGAAATAAAATCAAGTAAAAATAAACTAAAAATAAATTTGGTTGCAGTGGATCTCGAATGGTGAAGACTGTTGGAAGTTGTTGGAATCCAATTTGGAACTAGTTCCTTGAAATTTGGAGTTTTACTACCACATATGTTCTTATTCCTTTAATTGTTGATATACTCCTGAAAATACTCAACTAAGATTCAAAATGACAAGAATTAATTTGAATAAAATTGATCTCTTGCTTGGATAAGCTCTTCAATCCATTGTCATTTAACTTCCTTCAAATCTTCCTGAAAATTTCATTTGCTCCTGAATTGTTGCCTTTAAATCTGGGAATCGCTGATTTTTTTCTTGAAATAAATCATTGACTGCCACATTCTCTTTGAAATGTCACTTGTACTCTTCCAAATCCGATTTTATTTATCCATATCTACCTGATAAATATCATTTTTCAAATATTTGGGAATAAAATATTTTTATAAAAATATATCCCAAATATGTCTTTAACCTGTAACATTCCATTTCCACATTCCTATTAAAGCTCGTGGTTTTGAAAAACCATGCCTTGGTTACCATCTCTTGTAAAACTTCTCCATTATTTTGCAATTTGATTTTATTAATTTCATAAATGAAATTCAAAACCCTTTTTTCAAAACCATCCATTGTTTCTAAAAACCATGTCTTGTTTTTCCCAATAAGTATTTACCATTTTACTGTCAAAACTGTTTACTGGTTTGATTCCCATGGTTTTGAAAACCATGTCTTAGAAACCATATTTGGTAAACTATGAAAATATCCCTTGATCTTCCCCTTTTACTTCTGTAAAAACTTTGGATAAGCAATTATCCAAATCATTTGTTGTACATTTTCCCATCCAAAAAACATTTATTTCTCTCTAAAACTTTTATTTGTACCTCTGTAAAATTCTTCCACCAGGAGGAAAAATTTATCATAAAAACTTCATAGTTTAGATTTAGGGCACACAGATTCATGAAATCATCTTATTTTATTGTGGGGAACATGATGTAACATCATGCTCTTGCACACAACTGATTGGACTTATTCTTTGAGGACACTTGTGTGCAAGTGATCTGGTTCCTTATATGATTGATTGTTTCGCTTATGGATTATGATGATGTTGTGGATATGATGGTATGCTATTTGATTATATTTTTATCGACATGTGCTATTGACTGGTTTCTCCCAAGTGTGTAGGAATTTGGACTAATTGAGGATGTCGATGGCATCGATGGACCTCCTTGGACTCCAGATCGAGTCAGTGAGTGGATTGTTTATGGTTTGAGTGTTTTTGTTATTACATATGTGACATATGAGTGGTAAATTATGATGTTGATTTTGGATCGTTGACATGTTTCATTGATGGATGCAGGCTGCCGATAGCTTGCTAATCAAACTCACATTTGGAGTAAAGGGATCATGCATGATAACCAAATATATTGAGGGAGAGGTGTGGCAGCATCCCTGCCACATCCTACTAGCACTCTTGTCGTGGCTCTAAATTTAGGTTAACGATTACCTAGTTTGAGAGATCCACGATGTCATGAGAGTAGATTGAGACAGTCACTCACGGAGATTGTAAGGGGTGTGCAATAAGGCAGGGTCCTTATTCCTTAGAGGCCCTTAATCTCCCACAAGGTCACCTAATGGAGTATTGACTCCAAGGGATTGACATCTATCAAAATCAGTCAAAAGGCGAGTAGCACCCTTGGAGCACATAGTGTGTCTTGAAGGGCACGTCGCATAAATGAAACTAGAATGAAGGCGAGTGGCACCCTTGGAGCATGTAGTGCGTCTTGAAGGGAACGCCGTGATTTTTGAACACAGATGAGTCAATGAACTTAAATACCTAGAAAACAATATCTTACCTTGACATAGTCAACCTTAAAATAATTATGCATCAATAAAATATATGTAATATGTAGTTACTACATATTACAAGTAATATGTGTTATAATATAATATATGTGTTATAGTATAACACATATAATATATATGTTATAGTATAACACACATATTATATGTGTTATAGTATAACACATATAATATATGTGTTATACTATAACATATATTATATGTGTCATATTACAATGCAATATGTTATATTACATAATAGAATGTAATATGTTATATAACAGATTACATTGTAATATGTTATAATATGTAATATATAACATATGTAATATGTTATCTATAGATACATATAGATATATCTATATTTTGATAGGTTGGATGTCAAGTAGGAGGCTTGCCTGACGCTGGGTTGGGGTTTGGTGAACCAACCAACTAACTAACTAACTCAAATTAAATAACTTCTTTTTTAGACATTGTACTTAGATACTTGGCTTTTCTCATTGCTAGTGCCTTACCGACTTTGGCTCCCTACACAATATTACTGCTATTACTTGTAGCATACCTATATTACCCGCATTTGAGGGAAGGAAACAACTAACCACCACCTTCCTAATTATTTTAGGATATAGAACGAATCAGACTCTGAAAAGGACTTCACTCTGAAGAAGCTACTAGTATCTGACTTGCTAATCTCTTCTAGCACTGACAAATATGAAACCCATGTATTATATCAGTTATAGATGTAATTATTCCATAGCTATTACCTAAGGCAGTCTCTATGGGTGGCTATTAGTCAAACTTAAGGAAAGATTTGAAGTCCGTAGCCTATTCATCAGGTTCCCATCATACCACGTGCCCAAGTTCTATCGTAGTGATATAAGTTCAGTAAGGTCATCATCATTCCATGGTGTTTTTATGAGTCGAACCGCTTAAAGAGAGAAATTCAAATGAGTGCCATGGCTTTCTTTGCCGGAAAATCATATGTTTTAGCAGGTATAAGTGAGCGTAGTGAACTAAGCTGGGCAGGATTCTTGGGGAGCGGAGGGAACTGAGCCTGCGATTCTTGGGCCGAGGAACGATTACTCCACTTTCGTGCTCGTATACCGGTCTATTCTATTAGGTGTTTGCGCCCATATACATATTATATATGTTATACAACAGATTACATTGTAATATGTTATAATATGTAATATATAACACATTACATTGTAATATAATATATAACACATTACATTGTAATATGTTATATAACATATTACATTGTAATATGTCATATAACATATTACATTGTAATATGTTATATATAACACATTATATTGTAATGTATTATATAACACATTACAATGTAATGTATTATATAACGCATTACATTGTATAAAACATTACAATGTAATGTGTTATATAACACATTACATTGTTATATAACATATTATAATGTGTTCCTTTTGCAGATCGAGTTTCCGCTTGATAGTCATCATCACATATTCAATTTTAGTTTTGATCTTTTAATATCTATAAGTTATCTAAAAAAATCTAAAAAAACAAATCCATTATATTAAACAAATTATCTTAATAATTAATATATATTATATTATATATGAGAAATTAAACCTATAAACAAAACAACGAGTCAACAATTTCTTTGATTATTTAGCTTCTTATTAAAGAGTTATTCCTTTTCTCTAGTTTTCATTAGAAGTTTGACCATTCATGAAATCAAATTTCCCTTTCGTTCTCAATCTCGAATAATAACAATGACAAGTGTTACTTCAAAAATGTGTATGAATTATATGCATTGTATTATGATATTGTATTAGTTATTTCTTGTCACTTTTTTTGGACTTTTAAAAGTGTTATTAGATTTTATATGTACAAATCTTATTAGCGGGTACAATCTGTTGTCGTTAGTTTACAAGTTTAACATTTTTTATTCATTAATTATATATTCTATAGTATGGGAAGATTATGTAAGAAATTGATATACATCATAGGTTGTTTATTAGGAGGCACCATCCAATGCCTAGCTTTCTTCTATATGATTATCACAAAAATAACTCTACTAAATCCAATTCCCACTCCCAACATCAATACAATTAACAAGACTTGTTCATCCACTTGATGCAACCACTCTGATCTTATTGTAACCCATATAATGCCTATTACTGGTGTCACTTACTTTTCCCACAAACACTTATTGTTTTCATATACAATGACATCCAATATCTCAACAAATTGAGTTCCTATTAAAATTGACTCGCATAAATTATTGACTGAAAAGTTGAAAGATTCCAACATAAATAATTTAAATAACTCTTGAAAAATCATTCCACTCAAGTTATTTACATACAAAAATCTGATATTTAAATAAACTAAATCTCTATATAAAAAATATTAATATAGATTATAATATATATAATTATTAACAAAGATTTAATATATTAATATTTGAGAAAATCATATATAATATATATCTTATTAAAAACAATTGATATATAAACAAAACAGCCATTTCTTTAATCCATTTAACTTCTTATTAAAGAGTTATTCCCTATTCTACTTTTAGGGAAGTCTAAGATTCATGAAATGAATTTCCTTTAACGTGAAATGAATTTCCTTCGTTCTCGAAGGATAACAAGGAGTCTTACTTAAAAAAAAAATGCGTGTCAAGTAAGCATCGGAGATATAAAAGAATAACGTGGACCATTTATATACACATTATTTTAATATCCACATCCATTATGAGCCTTCTAAATTTTCGCTCATCCACATCCATATCCACTACAACGATACAATAAAGCTAAATTTTTGTTTTCTTTTTTAACACTATCAAACATACATTCCTTAGCAAGCTGAATAAGAGTCACATTAAATAATGTTTTACAACTACTATTACATTTTTTATTTATCAATTATATATTCTACATCTTTGAAGATTATGTAGGGAATCTATATACTCCATAGAAGGGTCTCTTATTAGGGGGCATCATCCAATGCTTAGCTTTCTCCCATGTAGTCATCACAAAAACAACTCCACCAAATCCAATTCTCACTCCCAAACCTAATACAAATAGCGAGATTCACTCATCTAGTTGATATAGCCAATTTGATCCCATTGTAACCTTTGTAGTGTCACTTACTTTTCCTTGCATAGTAGTAAAGGAATCTCACACAAACACTTATTATTTTCATATACAGTGACATCCCACATGTTAACAAATTGAGTTCCTCTTAGGATTGGCCCACATAGGTTATTAGATGAAAAGTTGAAAGATCCCAACATGGATAATTTAGATAGCTCTTGAGGAATTATTCCAATCAAGTTATTTACAGACAAGTCCAACTCCTCCAAAGTAGATATCTGACCAAGAGATCCAGGGATTTTCCCTTCCAATTGGTTGTGTGATAAATTCAACAATCGCAAAATATGCAAATTTCCCATGTTTGCAGGTATTCCCCCCACAAAATTATTGCTAGACAGGTCAATCGTTGTATTTGTCAGCAATACATAGCTTAATGTATATAGATATCCTTTCATATCAAATTCCACCTCTTCATATAATTTGGTTGAACTTGGTTGTGAAGATCCATTAATTTGAAATCCTTGTAATGTGACAAGACTGGATGGTATTCTTCCACTAAATTTATTGTTGGATAATTCCAACACTTGCAAGTTGGTGAGATTCGTGATCCATTGAGGCAGAACACCTTGGATATTATTATAACCGATACTTAAAACTTGTAAGTTGGGAAGAAAAACCAAGTGCTGAGGGAGTGTACTTGTGAATCCATTTCTTCTTAAATCCAACAGTTGAAGTTGGGTACAGTTGAATAAATATTGTGGAAGATCCCCATAAAAATTATTTGAATATGCAGAGAAAATTTGCATAGAAAGTGGAAATAGTATCTCCAAATTTCCATGAAACAAATTGTTGGACACCTTCAACCTCCATAAGTTAGTGAGATTATTTAAAGTTCGTGGTATTATACCCAAAAACAAATTGTTGCTCAATACCAAGTTAGACATATATTGAATGTTGCCAATACACTTAGGAATGGATCCCTGTAAAGTGTTTTCTGAAAAATCTAAATGTACAAGACAAACTAACTGACAAAAACTTTTAGGAATACTGCCAAAAATATTGTTGCTTGCTATTGAAAGTGACATGAGATATTTTAGCTTTCCTATTCTTTTCAGAATTGTTCCTGTGAAATTGTTATTATCGACTAAAACATCTTCTAGGTTGGCCAAATTGCAAATTACTTCAATTGTATCTGTGAAATTATTGTCAAAGAGATCAAGCCATACGAGGTTGGTCAAATTGCAAATTGCTTGAATTGTACCTGTGAAATTGTTGTGATCAAGGGAAAGCTCAAAAAGGTTGGTCAATTTTTCAATTTCTTGAATTGTACCTGTGAAATTGTTGTCAGAGAGTAAAATCCAGTTGAGGTTGGTCAAACGGCCAATGGCTTCCAATAAGCTCTCGATGAAGCCATTGTAACCCAGATATAAGTCGGTCAAGTAACTCAAGTTGTCAATGGAATTAGGTATGCTCCTAGTGAGGTCATTCTAACCCATATTTAAGTATGTCAAGTAAGTCAAGTTGCTAATGAAATCAGGTATGCTCCCACTGAGGTTATTTAAAGAAAGGTCTGGGCCAGTCAATTTACTCAAATTGGTAATGGATTCAGGTATGATCCCAGTGACATTATTTAGATGATTACCATGGTGCCACTCAGATGATTCCCTTTGAGGTGGTCTATGGTCAAAATCCCTCCTCCATATTATCTTACCTGTGTAGTGTCTCGAAGTTCCAGGAGGTGGAAAAAATCATTATAGTTCGAGCTGACATTATTCACACTCTCAAAGAAAATTTGGTTGTGTCCATAATCGAATGAAGCAACAAATTGATTAGTGTTGTTCCAAATGCCATTTTTCTGAAGGGGATTAGGTGTTTCTTCGTCTACAACCATATAAACAAACTTCCCTTAAATAATACCACTACCAAAAACTTTCTCCAAAGTTTTATGGCCCCTATACAATCATTAAGTGCATGGGGCTCGTGGCTTACAAATTATCCCTTCACAGTCACTCTAAGCTTCATTTAATTTTTCATGTCTCTTGTTTAAATAAATTGATTGGATCCAAGTGCTAGATCCAAACTGGTTTCCCTGAATTGGATGAAGACGGTTCCATTTGGTTCCAACCACAAGTCATCCATTCCCAATTTGAGTGTCATCTCTATCACCACACAATTCAAGAATTTTTAATACAGTGGAAGGATACACATCCCGAGGATGCCACAAGGGAGCCAACCACCATTCTGCAACAATTCCCACATATTAATCCTTGAGGACAAGGTTGTTATTTAAGGGGGAGGTCATGTTAGGGTCCTAACCTCCTTAACCCCTCAAGTAGATAGAATAATATGTATTTCTATGTAATAAATTCCATCATTAGTAAATAATTCCTATGTAATAATGTCAACACAACTATTGTAGGAAGACATACTAGAAGGTTCTGCCTCTAGAAAGTTCCTCCTCTAGAATGTTCTTAAGAAGACGTAAGTAGTATACATAGAAGTAGAAGTCATTGGAAAGGTTGTCATGTGAAATCATTTGTACTTGATATTTTCTCTATCTGTAACATCCCGCTCTGGCGCACTGATCGAACTTATTCTTTGAGGACACTTGCTCACAAGTGATCCGGATTATTATGCTATTAAAACTTTTGATTTTGATTATGAGGCATTACGGGTTGATGACATGTTGTTTTACCGCTTTGACATAGACAGGTTCTACTGACTCGGTTTTACTGAGTGTGCAGGATCATGGACTTAAGGATGCCGAGGCATCGATGGAACCCTTTGGACTCCGGATCGAGTCGGGGAGTTATACCATTGCGGTTTGAATGTTTTACTGTGATATTAGTGCATCTGATTAGATGATATGATATGGATATGTTCTGACATGATTTATTGATGTTGCAGGCTGATGATAGCTTGCTGACCAGACTCACATATGGATTAAAGGGGTCACGCACGACTACCAGAGATGTTGAGGGAGAGGTGTGGACAGCAGCCCTGCTACATCCTACTAGCACTCCCGCCATGGCTCAAACTGTAGGTTAACGATTACCTAGTTCGAGAGGACCCACGATGTCGTGAGGGCAGACTGTGAGAGTCACTCACGATGATTCTAAGGGGCACGCAATAAGGCGGGGGCCTTATTCCTTAGAGGCCCTTAGTCTCCCACAAGTTCACCTGGCGAAGTATTGACTCCAGGGGTTATTGATGTCTACCAAGTCAGTCAAGAGGCGAGTGGCACCCTTGGATCACATGGTGCATCCTGAAGGGCACGTCATGCAAGAAAAATGGAGAGTGGCAAGTGTCACCCTTGGAGCATGTAGTGCGTCCTGAAGGGCACATCGCACAAGGGAACAGATGAGGCGAGTGGCACCCTTGGAGCACCTAGTGCATCTTGAAGGGCACATCGCATTGTTGATGATAGAAGAATGAACCTAGATGGCCTTAGGACGAATAATATGTTAAGTAATTTTTAAAACAATTTCCCTAATTAAATGTCGCCCAGTACAAAATCTAAGCTCTAAGTCTAAAATTTCGCTAGGGGTAAAATTTTGTCTACCTTTAAATAAATAAATAGATAGATAAAATAAAATAAAATAATAATAATTAAAATAAAAACCACTTAAATAATAATTATGATCTTCATAAAATTTTGTAACATGAAGGGAGTAAGAAATTAATTTATTCATCAGAAATAAAATCTGTGGTTATAAAATGTAAAGAGGGAATTAATTATTTTATCTTTTGATAATTTAAAATATACTAAATTAATGATAAAAGGGAAAAGGGGTTAAAATCCACACCTGCCTTTTGAGTTCTAAGTAAAAGGGGAAAGAGGGAAAATAAAAAAAATAGGAAACTAGGGAAAAGAGGTGACATAAAAAGGGGAAAAAGGGGAACTTAAGGGAAAAAGCGAGAAGTCAACTTAGTAAAGAATCTACATTTAAGAGCTTTCTAATTTTAAACTGAATTAGCAATTTCATAATAGGGAAAGCCTTTAAAACCTGTAAGGGAATTTAGGGACACCTAGGAGTGATTCTAGGAGTAACTCTAGGTGGGTGAGAGAAATAAGATAGATAATTAATTAAAGAAATTAAATAATGGAGGAATGAAGGGGATGGGGGACACTTGTATGGAGAGGAATTTTTAGGAATTTGTTTTTAAAAACTTTAATTAAATGAGAGTTTAGGAAAGAAAGGAAGATCGAAACTCTATATGATGAAGGAGGAAGAAGGATGAGGGGGATCTTCTGTTTGCGTAACGTTATGCTGCAGAAATATCTATTTGACTGACTTACTTGTGGGAGTTAGGATACTCAGCTCGGAGAGGAGTGGTAGCTCGGCCTTGTGAGGTGAGCTGGGAGCTAGACGAGATCTCTGGATAGTGTGAGTGGCCCGTTTGTGGCTCGGGGGGCTAAGGGGGAAGAAGAGTACCCCTAGTATTGGCTGGGAGGTACCAGTGAAGTCTCAATGGTCAGAGAGAAAGAGTTGCATGGAGCACATGAACAACACTCAGAGCAGGCGAACAAGCAATGGTACGCTTCTTCGTTTGAATGGTAGATTGTTGTAGGATTTATGATTTGGATCTGCTTGTTTATTGGGTAGATAAACTGGTTGTCTAGTTTCATGACTGAATTTTTTATAGCCTAGCTGATTGTTTGGTTGATTGATTTCCCATGACCTTGGTTTCCCGCATGTTGTGACTGCCCTATGGTGTTGATTTTGACCTTGAGGTTGTTTAGCTTTAGTCCTTAGCTCGTCAGTCCTCGCCTAAGCAGTTGGCCAGGAGCCTGATCTACGGTGGTCGCCTTAGCGTTAAAAGACCTATGGATATCAACGCCCTGCTTTTCTGTGCGAGGATGATGAAGCGATGGACGAACCTATCAATCGTCTACCTCTGTTGTTGTCCTTGCCTGATTGTTGACTTGCGCCTTCTAGTACAACCTCTGCGTATGGATTATCTTGCTACCTTGTTGTTTAGTTTTGTGCCTTGACTGATAGAATCCCTGCGATTCCTTTCGATGAGTTATCCTTATGGCCCCCGACGTACTCTTACTATGGTCAACATTTTATATTGGTATCCCGAGAAGTAAAAGTATTTGACTTCCATATGCGTGTTGTTTCTGGTTGGGTTACTTGATGTTATTACTTCTACGATTGTCATTATGTAAAGGATGTAGAAATCTTACCTCTGTAATTGTAAATATGTAACAGTTGTATAAATATTACCTCTGCTATGGTAATTATGTAACAAATGTAAGAATGTTACCCTGCGAAGTTACCCTTGTATTTGACTGCCATTAGTTTTGATTGTGTTTTATTATTGACTACATTTTTTGGTAGAGATTGCTATTTTATTACATAGTGAATACGGCTGATACTGTGACAGTGTTGAATTTATTGATTTACCCCGAAATTTTACCATGGAGACCCTACCTACGACCTTCGCACGATGTCTTTGCCACTTGAATATTCGCCCTGTGCACCATTGCTAGAATCCATCCTTTATGAACAATTTTAGCATCCTATGACAACGATTTCTCATCGATATCGACTGTGAGTTTAACTGTTTGACAGCAAATTTTAGTATCGCGTTGATGCCTTATGAGTTTTACCATGCGCGTTTTATTACTATTGTGTCTAAACTACCTTGGGCGTTTAACTAATAGGTGTTTTTCCGAGTGGAGAGTTTACTACCCTTCCCACTAGGAATTAACTAGCAACATTTGTTAGCATTCTACACCTGCGTGTCCAAAGGTTGTCGGCAACGGACGGCCATGCACGACGTTGTTGTTGTTGTACAGAAGAATCTTATTAACCTTGGTTATTAACCGACAGAGGTACTGAACTTATAGTAGCGAATTAATGAGACAGATTCTTATTGGGTTATTGCATTTATTTAGACCGAGAGCAGTATCACTAATTCCAAATAAACTCTTATATTGTATTTACTCGATGCAAGACAACGATTTTACAGGTAGCATGATTGTTTATTCTGTTGAACCGAGCATATCCTTATCCTCCTTAGGTAACGACTCCTCCTTACTTTAAGGGAGAGCGAGATTTAAGAGACAAAGAGCTAAGGCAGCAATTGATTGGTGGTCTGCGTTTTTTTGGGCGAAATTAAGTGACCTCGAATTACTCTACGTTTTCCTATTGACAACGATTTACCCAGATACTCTTAGCGCTTCCCATAGTGACCCTTGCTGGACATACTCCTGTGTTAGGCCACGTGTTATAGCTTCATCAATTGATTGATGTTCAACATTGTACAGTGAATTTATTCAAAGGGATGTCAGCGAATTAATTGTGTCGGTTGATTGTGCAACAACTGCACCTTGATGGTGGTGTTTGCAATTTTAGAAAGCCCCTTTTTATAATGATTTACTGTGGGGTGATTGGTTCTAACTGTGCTCCATTCAATAACCACAATGCCATTCCTATCTGCATGTCTGTGCATCTATGTTCAGATTTTTTTTTATCAGTCCCAAATAACAATATTAATTTATGGTGGATTTAATAATAATGTGCATTTACATATTTTCATTACCTATCCAGTTGGACACGTATATTAGCCTCCATATCCTCAATTCCTATGCACTCACTACCTTTTCATTTTAGTACTTGTCACGAGTTCAATTAAGTGAATCCAAGGCTCTATCCACCTCTTCCAACTTTAATAAAATCATTAAAATTTATTTTCTGAATAGGTTCTTTAACCCAAGCAACCATGGTACTCTAGTGATGTCAAATAATGAGAAACCCACCATGTAGTAACATGACCATGTCTATTATTTTATAGGGTGAAGGTTGTGGGAAAATGCCTCACTAATTCAAAGGAATATGATTGTGAACATGGGAAAGGTGGTATTCGATATTCATACATGGAGATGGAGAGAGGATATGACTAGGTTATACCATATGGCACAATCAATGGTGGTAACTTTGAATGAGTTATTTATTTTAATCTTTGAGGGTTAATTTATTCATCAATCGAGATTTAATTACATTTCACACAAATCATCGATTAAAGAATTTGTATATCTCTTAATCAAGAGCTAAAAAGACCTCAAATGAGTGTCTCCACGCACTAGTTTTTCCCTCCCAGCTTACCGAAAAGTGTGACACCTTCATAGATTCACCCTTATAGTTATTCAAATCATAAGTTGCATATACAACTTGGTAATAATGAAATTGTTTGTATATTTTTATATGAGGATGTTGTGTTATGACTATAACTCTATAAAATAGAGTTATAGAGTGAACCATACACTTGCCAACAAGTTTTGAGATTGTGGACTTAGGTAAGTTACTTTTTGAAATTCAAGTTTGGCAATAAGAAAATGGCGTATGAGGTTATCTCAATCTAATTATGAGGTTGACCTTATTTGCAGGATTCATATAGAACACTATAACCCTGCGCCAACCCCATTTGTATCAAGCGCAAGTTAACTAAAAAGTGTGATAAGAATTTTAAAAGAAAAAAAGAAAAAAAATTATGGGTTCTTTTACAAGTTGTACATCATTGGAGTCATACCAGATGGGGATGTTACATATGATATCAAAGTGGGTTCAACCCTGCGACTATGGATCGCCATGTTTCCACTGCAGTAAACCTTTGAGTTGACTTAGTGCTACTAAAAACTTTAACGTGTTCTTGTGGTGATGTCTATTAGAGTACGTCACAAGGGTTTACGGTGGGTGTCGTGGACAGAGGTGCGATGCCTCCAGAAGTGTCGCGCCCTTGGAGTCTAACCCCAAGGGGAGGAACAAGTCCTTAGGTTGGATCCGATTTTAGAATGGATGATGATGGTTGACAAGGTGCTTTAGGGGAATGTTAGAGGCCTTGATTCACCATCTGTACTAAGATAAGGCCAGGGCGCCTGTACCCCGGAGGGTTCGCAATGCGCCCATCCAATACCATTAGTTTTCGCTTTCTGAGTTCTTTGGTGCCCCGGACAACACACCCGCCAAGGCATGGTGGGAGAGTATGGCAATGTGCTTGCACTTCGAAATTATCTTCCAACACGAAGGTCCGCTTGGTGGTCCTCCGCTGAAGGGGAGCGCCCTTCCATGGTGGAATATGCTCCTATCGTTTTTATTATGGTCGTTGAAGACATGTCATGGGAACTGTTCAAGGAACATTTCTGAGAGAGGTACCTTTCAGAGGAGTTCATTGAGCATCATCAGCTCAATGAGTTCGATGCCTTGCGATGAGGTAGCCACACGGTGCCTGAGTACGAGGCCCGTTTTGGAGCTGCTTTGATATGCTCCGCACCAAGTTACCCAGAAACTTAAGGTCAAGAAATTCGAGTTGGGTCTTATTGTTAGGATTCCACTTCTACTTCGGGCACCAAGATTACTGGACCGAAGAAAGTGTGTTGGACTATGGGGAGACACTGTACCAGCACGACTGCCCAGAGGAAGGGACCGGATCATCTGGATCAACCGAACCCACTACCATGGGAGTTTTGGGCAAGGCCCATCGGATTCATGCCGCAGTGAATAACCGCCAGGCAGAGCACCAGTCGACTATGCTCGAGACGACGGGTACCGTCGTTGACCAGACCCTTAGTATTTTGATAGATCCCAGTGCTACCGAGAGTTTCATTTCTGGTGCAGCACTAAAAAGGATTAAGGTAAAGGCAGTCGAATAGGACGAGTTTAGCTTCATAGAGATGGCCTCAGGAGCCAAAAAAAAGGTTGGAGGAAAGGTTATGAGCTATGTCCTTAACCTGGGAGAGTTTGTCACAAGGGACAACCTGTATGTCACGATCTTAGGATCTTATGACATCGTGATTGGTATGGATTGGTTGGAATCGTATGAGGCGATACTCAACTGTAAGACAAAACGGTTGAGCTTGTTCGATGACGAGGGGCAGAGATATGTGATTGTAGGATGGAACCAGGGAGTTTCCCTGAGGTTCATCTCTTCCTTGCAACTTCGGAAGAGCATGCGCAAGGGGTGCAAGCTTTATGCGATCCTTGAGTTAAACGAGAAGGGAGTAGCGGAAGGTCTAGAACACCTTCCGGTGGTGAAAGAGTTTGCGGATGTGTTTTCGGAGGAATTACCTGGGATGTCGTTGGAGAGGGAATTAGAGTTTACCATAGACCTAAAACCAGGGACTGAACCGATAGCAAGAACGCCTTATCAGATGTCGACTCCAGAGTTACAAGAATTGAAAATGCAACTAAAGGAGTTGTTGGACCTGGGACTGATACATCCTAGTGTGTCACCGTGGGGTGCACCTGTTATTTTCATACGAAAGAAGGATGGGTCATGGAGGCTCTGCATTGACTACCGTCAACTGAACAAGGCCATGATCAAGAATCAGTATCCATTGCCGAGAATTGATGATCAATTCGATCAAATGAAGGGTGCGACAGTGTTCTCCAAGATCGATTTGTGATCAGGGTATCACCAGTTACGGATCAAGGAGGATGACGTCCCTAAGACCGCCTTTAGGATGAGGTTTGGGCATTATGAGTTTACTGTGTTAACGTTTGGACTGACAAATGCCCCAGGGGTATTTATGAGTTTGATGAACGGGGTGTTTCACGAGTACTTGGACAAGTTCGTCCAAGTATTCATTGATGATATTTTGATCTACTCTCGAACGATGAAGGAGCATGACGAGCACTTGCGCTTGGTACTACAGTGTCTGCGAGAGCACAAATTGTATGGGAAGTTTTCCAAATGCTCATTTTATCAATTGAAGATTCACTACTTAGGGCATGTCATCTCCGGCGAAGGCATCATCGTGGATCCAGCCAAAGTCGAGGCTATTATGGAATGGCCTACACCGATGAATGTCCCGGAAGTCCGTAGCTTCATGGGTTTAGTAGGATACTATCGACGGTTCGTCAAGGGGTTTTCAAAGATAGAAAATCCAATCATGGAATTGCAGAAGAAAAACAAGAAGTTTGTTTGGACCGAGAAATGCACGGAAGAATTTCAGAGGCTCAAGGAGTTGTTGACAACAACACCGATACTAAAGGTCCCAAACATGGATGCAGACTTCTTGGTATGCACTGATGCATCCAAGGAAAGCTTAGGCAGAGTCTTGATGCAAGACGGACGAGTGATTGCTTACATTTCGAGGAAACTAAGAAGGCATGAGGAGAACTACGCAACACACGACTTGGAGTTGTTAGCCATCGTATATGCCTTGAAGGTTTGGAGACACTACCTTGTTGGATGAAAATTTGAACTAAGGATTGACCATTGTGGACTACAACACATATTTACGCAAAGTGACCTGAATGCGTGACAACGGCGTTGGTCGGAATTGCTTAGAGAGTACGACTTCGAGATTACTTATATAAAAGGAACAGTGAACCAAGTGGCGGATGCATTGAGTCGGAGACCATGCATATTTTCAGTGCTGCCTCTTCAGACGAATCTACGTGAAAATATTCTCACTTTACAGCGTGACGATGACTGGTACAAAGAGGTCGAGGGTTTATCGGAAAAAACACAATGATGGTAACACGATTTGAAGGATTTTCATTTGATAGCGATGATTTATTGAGGTTTAAAAGTTGGATCTACGTACTGGAAAATGACGAGTTGAGGGTGTTGATCCTAAGCGAGGCTCATAGAGAAGTATACATGGCTCACCTGGGAGTCACGAAGATGAGGGCAAACCTTAAACCCTTATTCTTTTGGAAGGGAATGAAGGCAGACATAGTCAACTATGTGGCCATATGTCTAGAATGTCAGCAGGTAAAGGCTGAACGTAGACACCCAGCAGGATTACTACAACCACATGCTATTCCGGAATCGAAATGTAGGATTTATGATTTGGATCTGCTTGTTTATTGGGTAGGTAAATTGGTTGTCAAGTTTCATGACTGAAATTTTTATAGCCTAGATGATTGTTTGGTTGATTGATTTCCCATGACCTTCGTTTCCTGCATGTCGTGACCGCCCTGTGGTGTTGATTGTGAAGTTGAGTTTGTTTAGCTTTCGTCCTTAGCTCGTCAGTCCTCACCTGAGCAGTTGGCCAGGAGCCTGATCTATGGTTGTCACCTTAGCGTTAAAATACCTATGGATCTCAATGCCCTGCTTTTCTGTGCGAGGATGATGAAGCGATGGACGAAACTATCAGTCGTCTACCTCTATTGTTGTCCTTGCCTGATTGTTGACTTGTTCCTTCTAGTACAACCTCTGCGTATGGATTATCTTGCTGCCTTGTTGTTTAGTTTTGCGCCTTGAATGAAAGAATCCCTGCGATTCCTTTCAATGAGTTATCCTTATGGCCCCCGGCATACTCTTACTGTGGTCAACATTTTATATTGGTATCCCGAGCAGTAAAAGTATTTGACTTCCATATGCGTGTTGTTTCTGGTTGGGTTACTTGTTTTTATTACTTCTGCGATTGTCATTATGTAAAGGATGTAGAAATCTTACCTCTGCAATTGTAAATATGTAATAGTTGTATAAATATTACCTCTGCTATGGTAATTATGTAACAAATGTAAGAATGTTACCCTGCGAAGTTACCCTTGTATTTGACTGCCATTAGTTTTGACTGTGTTTTATTATTGACTACATTTTTGGGTAGAGACTGCTATTTTATTACATAGTGAATACGGTTGATACTGTGACAGTGTTGAATTTATTGATTTACCCCGAAATTTTACCATGGTGACCCTACCTGCGACCTCCGCACGATGTCTTTGCCACTTGAATATTTTCCCTACGCACCAGTGCTAGAATCCATCCTTTATGAACAATTTTAGCATCCTATGACAACGATTTATCATCGATATCGACTGTGAGTTTAACCATTTGACAGCAAATTTCAGTATCGTGTTGATGCCTTATGAGTTTTACCATGCGCGTTTTATTACTATTGTGTCTAAACTACCTTGGGCATTTAACTAATAGGTGCTTTTCCGAGTGGAGAGTTTACTGCCCTTCCCACTAGGAATTAACTAGCAATATTTATTAGCATTTTACACCTACATGGCCAAAGGTTGTCGGCAACAGACGGCCAGGCACAGCGTTGTTGTTGTTGTACAGAAGAATCTTATTAACCTTGGTTATTAATGGACAGAGGTACTGGTCTTATAGTAGATAATTAATGAGACAGATTCTTATTGGGTTATTGCATTTATTTAGACCAAGAGCGGTATCACTAATTCTGGATAAACTCTTATATCGTTTTTGCTCGATGCAAGACAACGATTTTACAGGTAGCATGATTTTTTATTCTGTTGAACCAATCGTATCCTTATCCTCCTTAGGCAGTGACTCCTCCTTACTTTAAGGGAGAGAGAGATGTAAGAGACAGAGAGCTAAGGCAACGATTGATTGGTGGCCTACGTTTTTTTGGGCGAAATTAAGCGACCTCGAATTACTCTGCATTTTCCTGTTGACAACGATTTACCCAGATACTCTTAGCGCTTCCCATAGTGACCCTTGTTGGACATACTCCTGTGTTAGGCCACGTGTTATAGCTTCATCAATTGATTTATGTTCAGCATTGTACAATGAATTTATCCAGAGGACTGTCAACGAATTAATTGTGTCGGTTGATTGTGCAACAACTGCGCCTTGATGGTGGTGTTTGCAATTTTAGAAAGCCCTTTTTTATAATGATTTACTATGGGGTGATTGGTTCTGACTGCGCTCCATTCGATAACCGCAATGCCATTCCTATCTGGCATGTCTATGCATCTACATTCATATTTTTTTTTATCAGTCGCAAATAACAATATTAATTTATGGTGGATTTAATAATAATGTGCATTTCCATATTTTCATTACCTATCTAGTTGGACACATATATTAGCCTCCATATCCTCAATTCCTATGCACTCACTACCTTTTCATTTTAGTACTTTTCATGAGTTCAATTAAGTGAATCCAAGGCTCTATCCACCTCTTCCAACTTTAATAAAATCATTAAAATTTATTTTCTAAATAGGTTCTTTAACCCAAGCAACCATGGTACTCTGGTGATGTCAAATAATGAGAAACCCGCTATGTAGTAACATGACCATGTCTATTATTTTATAGGGTGAAGGTTGTGGGCAAATGCCTCACTAATTCAAAGGAATATGATTGTGAACATGGGAAAGGTGGTATTCGATATTCATACGTGGAGATGGAGAGAGGATATGACTAGGTTATACCATATGGCACAATCAATGGTGGTAACTTTGAATGAGTTATTTATTTTAATCTTTGAGGGTTAATTTATTCATCAATCGAGATTTAATTACATTTCACACAAATCATCGATTAAGGAATTTGTCTATCTCTTAATCAAGAGCTAAAAAGACCTCAAATGAGTGTCTCCACGCACTAGTTTTTCCCTCCCAGCTTACCGAAAAGTGTGACACCTTAATAGATTCACCCTTATAGTTATTCAAATCATAAGTTGCATATACAACTTGGTAATAATGAAATTGTTTGTATAGTTTTATATGAGGATGTTGTGTTATGACTATAACTCTATAAAATAGAGTTATAGAGTGAAGCATACACTCGCCAACAAGTTTTGAGATTGTGGACTTAGGTGAGTTACTTTTTGAAATTCAAGTTTGGAAATAAGAAAATGGCATATGAGGTTATCTCAATCTAATTATGAGGTTGACCTTATTTGCAGGATTCATATAGAACACTATAACCCTGCGCCAACCCCATTTGTATCAAGCGCAAGTTAACTAAAAAGTGTGATAAGAATTTAAAAACAAAAAAAGAAAAAAAATTATGGGTGTTTTTACCGGTTGTACATCGTTGGAGTCGTACAAAATGGGGATGTTACACTATCGGAGGTTTCCCATCTAAGAGGCAAGTGAACATTGATTTCTATAATTAATAAAGGTATCACATTTTGGTCCCTATTGGTATTGTCCTGATTATTTTGTTTCCTTCTGGTAAAAAATTTGATAATATTTGTGCTATGGATATGCATATTACTATTTGGTACCTTACATGGGAATAATATCTTCATTTAGTGGAATTTTATTACAATAATGGGTAGCAAGAATCATTGAAGATGAGCCCATTTAAAGCCTTGTATGGCAAGAAATGAAACATGCCAATGAGTTGGGATAACCTAATACAAAGAGAAGTTATTGGGCCATAATTGCTAAGGGAAATGGAAGAGAAGATGGTAAAGGTTGGATATAATTTAAAGGTTGCACAAGACAGGAAATACATTTATGCAAATAAAAGCATGACATACAAAAAATTCAAAGTCGACGAGCATATGTTTTTAAAAGTAAAGGCTAAAAGGAGCTCGCTAAGATTAGGAAGTTGCTGAAAATTGGCAGCGAGATACTGTGGGACATTTGAATTTCTAGAGAGGATAGGCGTAGTTGCATACATGCTTTTATTTCCTACATCCATGAGAATTCATAATGTGTTTTATGTATTTTTATTGAAGAAATATGTGCCTAATCCTAACCATGTAATTGATTGGAGTGTGATCCATGTGGAGCAAGAAGGGGCCTTTTGGGTGGAACTAGTGTGCATCCTAGACTGGAAAGTAAAATTTCTTAGGAACAAACCCATCATCCTATTAAAGGTTCAATGGACTTGTTACGGTCCCGAAGATTCCATGTGGGAGGAGTACCCATAAATTTTTGCAAATTTTGAAGAAAAATGAATGTACATTGTTGTGTATAAGTGTGCAAGGTTCCATTTTGGAAGTTAGAGTTCCCAGAGCCACATATCGGAATTTCATGTATGATTTTGGTGGAGCCTTGTAAGTAAAATGGTACAATCCGAAGGACTATAGTGTTGAGAAGGAGATAGAATTTCGTGGGTTGTGTAGGTTGAGGAGAGCAACATATTGATGGTTGGAATTGTTGCAGGAGTTGTGAAATTGTGAAAGTATCAAGTACTATGATGTAAAATTTTGTACATATATACAGGTATGGTGATGTACACCAAGGATGATGCAAAAACTGTAGGAGGATGGGAATGTAACATCCATGTTTTTAATCCCCAGTTTAACGATGTATAATGTAAATACAATGTATGGCCGCAGGCCAAGCAATGTAATATGTAAACATTGTATATGAAAATAATAAAATAAAATGTATCATTGGTTGCAGACAGACACATATGGAGTCATGGGGGATAAATTTCCACAAGGGAGGGGAGTCCAAGGGGGGGAATTACCCATGTGTATTAATCCCAAGACACATTTCTAAAATTATTATTTTGTATGAACCTTCTATTTTCCTTTTGAGTGTATCAAATCCCTAATCATTGAATACATGTAAGAGGGTTGGTGTGAAAAGTCACCTCACATATTTATTGAGATCATGGGGCTAAGTACAATCAACATTGGGGAATGTGAGATTCAACGTGCATGGGTAAAAGGGAAATTTGAATGGGTATTGCAAGTAGTTTTTACAAGTAGTTTTTGGGACATCAAGAGTGTATTGAGTGTTGGAGCTTGAAGAAAACCATACTAGCATTTGTGGGCATCTTATTGAAGTTTTAATCGCATGAATAAGTAGGTTTTTATCCCTATAGAAGAGATTCATGTGTAATAAATTACCACAGAGAAAATGAGTTGTCATTGAGAGTTTCCTATTGCAATTGTAAGTCCCTAGAGTCCGCAGCAAGGGAGATTCCTAGCCAACCTGTGCTAGAGCCCCGAAGGGAAGTCGGAAGGCCTAAGGGACTATGTACAGAGAAGGGAGATAACATTCATTGGGTTGTGCAGGTAGAGTGGAAGAGGGTTGGTGGATTGGGATGGCTGCAGAAAAATTAACTTGTTGTGGGTTGTATTGGGATGTGAGTGGACAATAGAGACACCATTTCTTGTGGATTCCTATCCCCACTTCAGGGTGATTTCCTGCTAATATTTGGAGCAGAAAGGCTATGGTTGGGTGGAATTTCCATCCTGTATAGTTGGTTTCACATTTGATTAAAAATATAAGTGATTTATCTATGTTCGTTATTTTTATTTCCGGGTTTAAACTATTGTGCTTAAACTGTGTGTTCTTGAATATTTGTATTTTGCTATGTGTATGTATAATTAGATGCATTTATGTTTATCATAAATGTTTTTAGAATGGGCATTTTTAGCATGATGCATGCATTTTAATTTAGTGGGTATCATAAAAAAATATGGGTTAGTAGTGGGGGTGCTACAGTTGAGGAGGGGGGGAAGGTTGTTATCCTATGGTTTACTTTACCAATCACTAAGTCTTCATGTCACCTTTAATTGTATTATCCATTTAGGATAATAGTTATTTATCCCCAAATGATGACTAAGTGAGTTAGTTAGGATTGCCTAGCCTAAACACCATGCAAGGTCTTAGGATCTAGGGAAGGTCACTCTATGAGGTGACATCATCCATTGTACCATATATTTGTAGTATTGGAGTGAATAAAATTGAGTTGGCCTAACACTAGTCCATTAAAATATGGGCAAATATCATAACACTATCAAGAAGCGCCATGTGCTCATATTGTGTAATGACCAAGAATTAAAAGAATTAATAACCAATATCTTACAAAAATGGATAAATATTATCATTGCATTGCCTAAAAAATCAAATGAATTAAACTTATATGTTTTCATAATCTAATTTTATTATTAACAAATATTTATATTCACTTGATGAACTCTAATTATGTATAGTTTTAATCTTTTAATATGTATAAATTATAATAAGTTGCTATCTAAAAAATCTAAAAAAACAAATCCATTATATTAAACAAATTATCAT
>JZKD02S2074581.1:1128133-1149364 GCA_000966675.3 Picea glauca
TAAACCTATAAACAAAACAACCATTCAACCATTTCTTTAATCTATTTAGCCTCTTATTAAAGAGTTATTTCTTTTCATTAAAAGTTTGACCATTCATGAAATCAAATTTCCATGTTGTTCTCAATCTCGAATAATAACAACGACAAGTGTTACTTAAAAAATGTGTATGAATTAGTCATCCAATGATCCAGTATAATAAAAATGTGTATGAATTAGTCATCCAACGATGCAGTATAATAAATTCCATTTATGGGAGGACTTATACACATTGTATTATGATATTGTATTACTTATTTCTTGTCCTTTTTTTTTACTTTTAAAAGTGTTATTTGATTTTATATTTACAAATCTTATTAATAGATATTATCTTATTAATAGATATAGCTGGTCTAAATAAAAAATAAATAAAACAAATTCAGTTATTATGTAGCTGGTCTAAATAAAAACAAAATAAAACAAATTCAATTGGTCTAAATAAAAACAAAATAAAACAAATTCAGTTATTATTCAAACAAATCCAATCATGAATTACAAGAAAAGTATTTACCAATTTGAACTTTGAAAAGGAAACATCAGACAAATCTGAATTTACAACATCATTGAAACTAGTTGAGTTTTTTGTAATCACATATCCTGATCTCTTGAAATGCTTGTTTTCCCTAATCGAATTTGATCAGATGCTAGCTCTGAGATCATCATTGTCCTTTTCCAGAACTGTGTTTTGAGTCATTACTTGATCAGTTGAGCCTGTAGGTAAGGGATGTCTCGATAGTATCTTTGGATCTAGTCAAAACAACTTTCACAATACACCTATTATAGATTTGGCAATGGACGAGTTTGGTCTGAAGTAAGAGGTTTACCCTGTTGCATAATATTTCGGAGGTCATACTAAATACCTGATAAACCTTCTTGTTTCTTTAAAAAAGGATGCAAATTAGACACGAAATCGTATCGGGGCGAATTTATCTTAGCGGAATCAGCACTGGTACCATCAACAGAGATCGGGTCTTCAATATCAATGGTGGGGATAGGATTCTCGTGGTTGTGATGTCGATTCCTATCCATTCTAGAAAGAAGTTGATCGTTTCGTTTGTTGTTGAAATCAATTTCCTGAACCCTCTGTGTTTTATGTTTGCCCTGCTTCTTGGTTTTAATTTCATTTATATCAACCAAATCTTTCCTAGGATTAGGAGTAACAAAGACCTTACCCTTCAATTTATCCAACACCTCCTCTAAAGACTTTTTAGGGACGAATTTGTGCCTCTAGTGTTTGTCTCTGGTTGATTGATTAAAATCAATAGGGGTTTCGGTAAATAACGCAGGGTATTCTTGCAATTTGACATGAAGGCCTTGCATAGAGTGAGTCGATGGGAAAGGGATGGTAGGCTTGTCTAAACACAGGGGTGAATCGCTTATCGGTTCAGGTGTGAGTGGAACAAAACCATTTCTAATCAGGAATTTTTTCCAGTTATCCCCTGCTTTTGACAAATGGGAAATGACTAAGACTCGAATCAAGCCATGATGAAAGAGGCTAGACTGTGAATTAGGGTTTTTCCTCTAATAAAATCTATCCATCTTCTAAAGGATTTTGAGTAGGTAAAAAGGGATGTTTAGCCTAAACCCTAAGAAAACCATTAACATGCATATATGAAATAGAAAAACCAATCCATATTGTCCCTCGCAAGTAAGGAATTGCTTTATAATTAATAATAAACCGTGTCATCGAGGCTTGAACAAATTTATGGGTGTGCCTTTGACATCGTAGCGTGGCTTCTTGGAAATCATTAATAGGTTCCAAGGAATACCTTCGATTTTGAGATTCTTGAAGAAATGATCTCCTTCTCGTGACATGTGTGTGGCTTCTGCAATCTATTCCTCACTGAATTGCAACTGCAAATAATTTGTTTTGGCCTTAGTATCGTTAAAGGTCTAGGCGAAAGCTTGGACGATTTAAAGGTTAAATCCCTCAAACGACTGTATAAACTTAACCCACCCAAAGAATGCGAGATCATCCACAACATCATCATGGGAGAGTGAGGCCTGTGAGCCATTTATCTCTATCCTTACTACAGGGGCCATGGATTTGGTCACGATATACCAGAAGGTGTAGCAAAGAGGAGCCCGTGTTTGAAACCACCCGATACGAACAATAAGTTTTTCATTTTCGGAGGTGGTCCGATAACTATGATTTCAGGAGAAGACCACCATGACTTCCACTTTGGTTGTTGATTGAACCCTGAACTAGAGGAAAAACGTAATCGAAAACCACTTCCTCTATTGAGAACCTAACCCCAAAAATGAAGCACCACCAACGATGCAATGAATGCGAGCTCAAACCAACAGGACAAGGGTGTAATTGTTTTAGAGAACAACTAACAATCATGTACAACAGTGATTAGACTGCGATATGATAGTAGGGGATAGCATTCAAATTATAAATTTATATCAAAGTTTAGTTTCAAAATCTATCGTAGAGGTGGTAAGTGACAATCAAAACTCCAAATGAAAAAAAGATCAAGGAATAACCCAAAGATGATCAACTCGTATCCTAATGGTAAAGAAACATTTCACAAAACGATATGCTCAATATCCTTGAAGGCTCTTAAGATCATTAGGCATTTTTAAAGACTCATCCAATTTCACAAGGAGAAATTTTGGAATTTGCATGATGTGTTTAGGCCAAGCTTGTTTCAATTTCATGCTTTAACAGTCATGAAATTGAACAAGAGTAAACAAGAGATTTATTGAAAAAAATAAACTCCAAAAAACACAACAACCAATCAAGTGATTTTTTCAAACAAAAATCATAATTGAAGTCTTCGAAGACACAAAGACGTAGCTATTAAAAATTCTCTTTCATCAAAACTTTGTTTTAAATATCGATGAAACAACACGAATATCTGGTTGTCAACAATGGTGACTCATTGGGCGAAGCATTTATCTCTGCATCATCAAAAATTCATATTAGGGAAAAGATAAATCAGACAGACACTAAAAAAAATTATGAAGCAGATCAAGAGTTTTGAGATTAACTCATAAAATTAACACAATCACACTATCGAAGAAAGTTCTACCAAATGATTGTAATCCGAAATTTCATTTCGATTAAAAGGGTAACAATATTTATACAAGTAACTACAATATTGTTGATAGGGCCACTGCTACAAGCATGCGTTTATAGCCTCGGAAGGGATTTCATTTAACCCTCTCTAGTACTTTGATACCATCGAAAAGTTGTCCATCTATGATAAAAAAATATCTTGATATATGATCAATTTAAAAACATACCTGAAGGATCTTGAACCTGACATTGCTTCGCTACCAGCAGGCCTATTCATTACCTCAACGAAGTTGTCTTGGTATCATGTGTGCATTTACCCACTACGAGCAGACCTGTTCAGTATCCCGATGGGTTTACACACAATTCCCACACATTAAAGTGTTTCGAACTCTCTATAATCGTTTATAAAGTTTTGAGAAGATTCATGATAACGAGAGAGCGGGGTGATACTAAAGATTCACAGCCAGGCAATCATAGGATTGATCATTAATATTGTTTCTTGTTCTTTAAGAAATGATAATTTTCATCATGATTTGGACATTTAGATTTCAATTAAGAAATCATCTCAAGGATGGGGAAGCGATTTGAGTTGATCTCATTAGAACTAGGACAACATAAGAATTTTTAAAGATAATCGTATTTCCCTGAAACTTCAACAAAAAACTGGGAACAACGATGTGGCAAAGACTTATAGTATAACTTTCTTATAGATTACTGATCTAAGTTTAGAACTTAATGTGAAGATGCATTGAACTGTTTCAATTGTTGTTAGTGAAAGATTTGATTCCCCTCAATAATGAATTGTGATTTAGAAATAACTATTATTGAGGAAACACAAAAAACAACAAAAACAAAAGAAATATAAAAGCTAGGGATATTTACAGAGGGTAAGTCTAATTTTTCTCAGGTGAAGTATTTCTTGAGAGACTGGCCATTCACTGGAAAAGCGTCTGGTTGTCCCTCTAATTTGTGCAAACGGAAATAACTAGGACCCAATTTCTCTGAAATGACAAAAGGCCCTAGCCACAGGTTTTGAAACTTAGTATGTTCTCCTTTATTCCCGTATGCTTTGTCCCATTTGAGGACAAAATCCCCTATATTAAAGTTTCTTTCTGAGGACAAACTTGTATCAAACCAGCTTTTAACAATTTTTTGATGCTGGTCTAATTTATGTTTTGCTTGTGTCCTCACCTCTTCCAGTTTTAGTAAAGTGTTTATCTGATTCTCTAAAGGGGGACATTCTTCTTCCTGAAATTTCTTAGATAATTGCAGAGAAGGGAGCAAGACGTGTGGAGGAAGGATGGATTTTTTTCCGTAAATGAGGAAGAAAGGAGAATTATCGATGGAAGCTTTCAAAGTGACTCTATCAGCCCAAAGTGCCTTATACAACACATTGTGCCAATTTTTATGATTTTCCAACACTGTTTTTATTATTATTTTGATCAGATTTTTATTTGTTGACTCGACCAAACCATTTCCTTGGGGGTAATAACTGGCAGAGTATTTTAGGTTAATCCTTTTTTCTAAAGAAAATCCAGGGAAGATAAATAAGAAGCATTGTCGAAAACTAAACATTCAGGTATTCTGAAGCGAGTGATAATATGAGAGTTTAAAAACAAAACTACCTGACTCGTGTTTACTACCTTTAATGGTAAATCCTCATACCACCTTGTAAAATAATGTGTTGTCATAAGAATATACTTGTGTTGTTGAGAGGAAGGTGGATTAATTGGTCCCATAATATCTAGGCCCCACTACTGAAATGTTGTGTCTACCATAACAGACTGGAAAGGGAAAGCAACCTTCTTGACCTGTCCTGCAGCCTTTTGACAAATTATACATTTGCGGGCCAAAGTGTGAGAATATTTAAATAAGGTGGGATAATAGTATCTAGCCCTAAGTAATTTGTGGGCGGTCATATCTCCACCAAAATGACCCCTGACATCGCTGGAATGTAGTTTAGCTAACACCTTTTCAGATTCTTCTTTTTCTAGGAAACGAAGAAAAACACCGTCAAAATTATTTCGAAACAATATGTCATTAATTAGTTGAAAATATGTATACCTAAGCCTTAGTGCTCTTATTTTTTTTAGATCAAGGTTATGAGGACCAGTTCTATGCAGCAAATAAAATCTTATATGATCATACCATGAATTAGACACAGTTCATGTACAACAGATTTGTGTTTCGTTATGCAGATTTGCAGCTGATGTTGTTATTTGATTTTCTGATTTCTCAACTGAATCAACTACCAATTTGAAAAGGCCTTGACCTCTAACAATTTGTGCAAGTACTATTTCGAGATCATACCCTTGAAGGGAGGTCATCCAATTTTCCCTTTTCTCCCTTCGCTCCTTCTGCACTAACATATTTCTTACAGTAGGGTAAGGAACAACGACTTTAATCTTGGACTTCAAAAGGTAAGATATGAAATGTTTAACTTCTTTGAAAACAACATATGCATGTTGATCTATTGTGGGGTAATTTAATTCTTCTCCTTTAAAAGTGGAGTTCATAAATGAAATAGGTATCTTGTTGTTTTCAACATTTTTTTGTGTGAGAACAACAACATAAGATCTGTCGGATGCAAAAGTATACAATGTGAAATCCTAGGAGAAATCAAGACTCATCAAGGAGGGAGCTTCGGTTATAGATTTTCTAATGGAATTAAAAGTTTGATTCTCTTGTGATCCCCATTTGTACAAAACATCCTTTTTTATAAGGTTTTGCATAGGTCTAGCCATCTCAGAAAAACTTGGAACAAAACGTCTGACGAAATTTATTTTACCCAGAAAGGATTGCATTCCCTTTTGGAAGAAGGTGGAGGAAGGTTGGCAATGGCTTGGTTTCATTCAGGGTCTATTATCATTCCATATTTAGAGACTATAAATCCAAGTGATTTTCCTTTCTCTACTACAAATACTGACTTCTTAGGATTGAGTGAAATACCAAACTTACGACATCGTTCTAACACAACCCTAATATGCGACAAGTGATATTTTTTTTCTTCGAAAAGACAGTGACATCATCCAGGTAGACAACAACTGACTGATTGATAAGTCCACTAAAATCAATGTCCATTGCCCTCTGGAAGGTGGCCACGACATTAATCAATCTGAAAGGCATTTTTCTATAGGCGTAAGTTCCCCATGGGGTACGAAAAGTGGTTTTCAACTGATTTGATGGAGACAAAAGGATCTGGTTATACCCTGAGAAACCAAATAATAAGAATAGCCTTTCAGAACCAGACATTTGTTGCAAAATTTGTTCCATTGGGGGAACGAGGTAATTGTCTTTATCAGAGGCTCGGTTTAAACTGCGAAAATCAACACAAAGTCGAAATTCCCCATTTTTCTTTATTACCGGGACTAAGTTGGATACCCATGAGTATGTCAGACTAGAAAAATGATTTTGGTGGTGAGTAATTTGTTTAGTTCCTTTTTTACTGTGGGTTGTAATTTAGGATGCATTTTTCTAAGTTTTTGCTAAAAAGGTTGGGTTTGGAGATTTATGGGAATTACATGTTGTATTATGTTTGGATCAAAAGTTTTTAGATCATCATATGTCCAAGAAAACACATCTTGGAATTCTTTGAACAATTTTATGAATGCAGATCTCTCTTGTTCAGAACACTCTTTGCCCAGATTGATATTTTGAGGATTATCTTGCATTCCTAAATTTATAGTTTCATACAGTAATGTAGAACTGTTCGTTTTGAAATTTACCACTCCCCTAAACTTGTCATGTAAATCTTGAAATTTATCTAATATAACAACAAATTTGGGGATAGAGTTTACCAGATCAGATGATATCTCTACAGAACAGGGGTCAAATATTACCGTGAAATATCAGAGGTTTTCATTGTGGGTGCTTTCATCGATTACCACGTCTTGGAAAGTGTCCTCCATATGCAGAAAATTGATGATTTGATGATCATCATAAAACACTCACCAATTAGTAATGTTGTCAGGAATTGATGGCATAAATAACAATTCAACCGAAAATGCATTAGGAGAAATACCCTCAGCAGGTAATAATTTTGAAGCAGCGTTAGCTAATAAATCAGCTTCTGAATTACTAGACCTAGGAATGGAACTTATGTTAAAAGTGAGAAATTTACGTATTAATCCCCATACCTCAGTTTGGTAGTTTTTCATATGAGCTGATAAACAATAAATAATGTTTTTTACATGCTTGACTACAATTTCAGAGTCACCGAATACTACCAACTTTTGCACGTCAAGATCCAGTGCCTTCTTTAGTCCCTGTAGGATTTCTTCAGATTATGTTGTGTTGTTAGTACATTCAAATTCTAATCGAAAAACAATAAATGTTTTATTACCTTTGGGGTCGATCAACACAAAACCAATGCATTCCCCTTCCTGAGATTTAGATCCATCAAAGTATAATGACCGGATTTCTTCATCATCAGCAATGTTTGGTTTACTTTTCAGATATTTCATCTGAGTATAGGATGATATTTCAGATTGTTGTTCTAGGTCGATGATAGAGGATATTCCAGTCATGAAATTTCCAAAAAAAAAAAAAAACATTCCATGGGCCTCAATTGTATTTACAGCTATAGTAAAAGGCTCATTGGGATCATTTAAATCTATAACAGTGTACTTGAGGTAATGTTCTTTGTTTATCCTGATCTTGTTAGGATGGCCATTTTTTGGCAGCCACAGATGAGACCAATCCATAGCAAAATAACCATGTAACTTCTTTGACCAATATCTGCTAAAAAATAAGTCATAAACTTTCGGAATATCAACAATAATTATATCAATTACTTGGTGGACCTTTGGGCTAGATGAAAACATTATCAATAAATTCTTAAGTTCACCAATGACCTTGACATTAGTTCGGTCTAACTGAATGATTTTTAAAACAAAAGGTTTGACTTCAGCATTAACTTTCTGACACACAGATAGAGGCATTACATCTGATGAGGTGCCAGAATCAACCATGCAGTTATGTACATTTATGTTGAAAATTTTGAAAGTTAACAAGAAAGGCGGTACATTTTTTCATGATGAGACAACATAATTCTACTGATTTTTTATGGTTGTACCTGAAATAGTCTTATCTAATTTCCTACAGTTTTCTCTTATATGTCCCTTTTATCTTGATTTTTAGATGATTTTTTACTGGAGACATCTTTTGTTTTATTTGGGTGATTTTATGCTCATAAGATCATTCTTTTTTTTATTCTCAGTTATACTTTGGAGCATTTTCTGTAGGATAAGAGAGAATTTAAGTAATTCAAAAACTGATATATTTGCCCTTAGTTTTTTCAGATCTTCAACCAAATCATATTCTAAAACTTGGGCAACAGGGTTTTGTTTGGTTTCAATTTGTTTTTATTGTTTGGATACCATATTCCTACTTGTTTCGGGTTCATTTTCATACTAGAAAGCTCCATTACCAGAACTTCCATAGATTTATCATCTCCAAATTTTTCTAGGAAAAATCTTTCAAACTTATCCCAAGAAACAATGGTTTGGGGTTGTTGTGCAAAATACCAGGTTGAGGAATTTCCCTCAAAAGTGTAAGGGAATAACCTACACACGACATCTTCATGTTCAATGCTCCAGAGCCTAACTACTCACATGAATTTCTTGATATGATCCTCAGCTGATTGCTTTGAAGCTAGGTCGAATTTCAATATCCACTTTTCCGGATGTTTGGGTTATAGGTGTTGGGGTCCAGGTACTGCCACGACATCTTGATCGAGCCAAGGTCTAGCGGGATTATTTTGGTTAGCCATGGGATTTGGTGGAGATGAAGGTTGAGATTGTTCAGATGAAGAACTGCCTTTGTCCGAGGATTCTTCTCTTGAAGAGGGTGGAGAAGAACTAGGTGGGGATGGTGGGAGACCATATCCCCTAACACCTAGGATTAGTGCTTCAGAAGGATCGGTGATATTACCACCTAATGTGTTATCAGGAAGACCATTGTCAAGATGTTGTTCTTGTGGATTGGAGAAATCAAGGGGTTGATTTAGCTGTCTACCAGGTTGTCTGATTTGGGACAAATCACTTTGAGTTCTCAAAATCGACTAGCGGACAATTTATTGTACATTAATCCCTTGAGGAACTAGTGTCACTGGATTGGCAGGAATGTCAAGTGTAGTTTCTAACATAGTAGTTGGTTCAAGTATAACGTTAGGGTCTGAGCGACTACACGTCACAATAAGAGAACGATTGTTTGGGGGAGTCTTACGGCCTCCTCGTTCCATCAATGAATTCCATGCCCTCCTTCTAGCGCCATTTATTGACGAGTGTTTATGACACACCATCAATGAGAAGGGAAGATCTGAACCAGGGTTGTCTATTTAACTCAAGACGTTTGGAATGATCTACCTTGACGGGTTTCATGGCTCCGTTAACCAACTAGGATTCTAGTATAATTAAAAAATGTAAAACTAACTAAGCGTACAATCCTATCAATTGACACACTAATACAATTACTTAACTGATAGCAGTATTATATACAGTAGATATATACAATTACAAGGTTTAAATAAAGCCTCATGAAAATGATTGTTTTCAATTAATGGATCAAAATAGGATGCAAAAATAAAGGAAATTGTTTTTGTACTATGAATGACAAAATAATAAACAATGAGTGAATAATATTATAAATGATATAACGATAATGGAAAAAACATTTAACGTTTAAATGATGTAATCATTATTCATTCACAAATTAACAAATCAAATAAAACATAAACTAACTAACCTGACACTGATCAGCAGTACTAAGCTAGGTTCATCTTTTTGAGTTTGTATAAGCTCCACTTAACCTGTGTCAAGTATAAATCTATGACAAAATAAAGAACGATACTTCCTTAAACAACTCAATGAAATCTTTTATATTTCGGAATAGATCTATGATAACAGAAAGACAAATAGATTTTCTCTCATGTGACTTTAAAATGCCCAAAAGCTAAAAGTGAAATCAACTCCAACTCTCAACAAATGGTATTATAAATGACCCAACATTTGATGTAAACTCAAAATGTATGGATGGACGATTAATCATAGATATTACAAGAACCAAAATATAATGAACCATGTAAACAATAACACAACATGAAAAGATACATGCAGAACAGTCTAAAGCTAGTTCAATACAAATAAATTTTCATGTTCAAAAATGATATGAGAAAGAATATTATCATTTCATTACTACAAAAGGACGAAAGCCAAAAAGTAAATTGTATCCCATATAGTTTCAGAATAACAAGTCCATCATATGGTCCAAGAGGAATTGCCCTTATTTCTGGGCAAGCATTGCTATTTAAAACAAGTTCCTAGTCTGTTCCTCATATCATGCAAGATAGAGACATATATACTTTAAAAATCATTTACTAAAACAAAATAACCATAAAGATAAGTTTGTTGAGACCACTAATAAAAAATAGTTACATCATTAAAACATTGCTTTTCAAAAATGAAATTACAAGTCCATTGTATTCCCAACATTTGACTCGTTCTTTTAATCTTTGCACATTGACTTGTTGTTCACCCAAGAACAAAGAAAAACAAAATTTAAATTAGAAAATAATCAAATAAATAAATTTAAAAGACAAGCTACAGAATCTTCGATTATGTAGCTGGTCTAAATAAATAAAAAATCAGTTATTATTCAAACAAATCCAATCGTGAATTACAAGAAAAGTATTTACCAATTTGAACTTTGAAAAGGAAACAATAGAAAAATCTGAATTTACAACAACATTGAAACTGGTGGAGTTTTTTATAATCACATCTCCCGATCTCTTGAAACGCTTGTTCACCCTGAGTGAATTTGATCGGATGCTAGCTCTGAGATCATCATTTTCCTTTTCCAGAACTGAGTTCAGATTCATTACTTGATTCAGTTGAGCATGTAGGTAAGGGATGTCTCGGTAGTATCTTTAGATCCAGTCAAAACAACTTTCACAGTACACATGTTACAGATTTGGCAATGGACGAGTTCGGTCTGAAGTAAGAAGTTTCCTTGTTCCATAATATTTCGGAGGTCATACTGAATACCTAAGAAACCCTATTGTTCCTTTAAAAAAGGAGGAAAATTAGACGCGAAATCGTATCGGGGCGAATTTATCTTAGCGGAATCAGCACTGGTATTATCAACAGAGATCGGGTCTTCAATATCAATGGTGGGGACAGGCTTCTTGTGGTTGTGACGTTCATTCCTAGCCATTCTGGAAAGGTGTCAACCATTCCGTTTGTTGTTGAAATCAATATCTTGAACCGTTTGTGTTTTATGTTTTCCATGCTTCTTGGTTTTAATTTCATTCATATCAACCAAATCTTTCCTAGGATTAGGAGTAACAAAGACCTTACCATTCAATTTATCCAACACCTCCTCTAAATACTTTTTAGGGAAGAATTTGTGCCTTTGATGTGTGTCTCTGATTGATTGATGAAAATCAACAGGGGTTTCGGTAAATAATGTAGGGTCTTCTTGCAATTCAACATGAAGGTCTTGCAGAGAGTGAGTCGATGGGAAAGGGATGGTAGGATCATCTAAACACAGGGGTGAATCGCTTACCAATTCAGGTGTGAGTGGAACAAAACCATTCCTAATCAAAAAAAAATTCTAGTTATCCCATGCCTTTGACAAATGGGAAATGACTAAGACTCGAATCAATCCATGATGAAGGAGACTGGACTGTGAATTAGGGTTTTGCCTCTAATAAAATCTAGCCATCTTCTGAAGGATTTTGAGTAGGTAAAAGGGCATGTTTAGCCTAAACCCTAAGAAAACCATTGTCGGGCGTATATGAAACAAAAAAACCAATCCATATTGTCACACGCAGGTAATGAATTTCTTGATAATTAATAATAAATTGTTCCATCGAGGCTTGAATAGGTTTATGGGTGTACATTTGACATCGTAGCGTGACTTCTTGGAAATCATTAACAGATGCCAAGGAATACCTTCGATTTTGATATTCTTGAACCAATGATCTCCTTCTCGTTACAAGCTTGTGACTTCTACAATGGATTCCTCACTGACTTGCAACTGTAAATCACCTATTTTGGCTCTAGTACTGTTGAAGGTTTGGGTGAAATCTTGGGCGATTTCAAGGTTAAATCCCTCGAACGACTGTAAAAAATTAACCCACCCAAAGACTGCGAGATCATCCACAACATCATCGTGGGAGAGAAAGGCTTGTGAGACATTTGGCTCTATCCTTACCGCATGGGCCAAGGACTTGGTCACGATATACCAGAAGGTGTAACAAAGAGGAGCTCATGTTTGAAACCACCCAATACGAACGATAAGTTTTGCATTTTCGGAGGTGGTCCGATAACTACAATTTCGGGAGAAGACCACCATGACTGCCACTTTGGTTGTTGATTGAACCTTGAACCAGAGGACAAATGTAATCGAAAACCACTTCCTCTATTGAGAACCTAACCCCAAAAATGAAGCACCACGAATGATGCAATGAATGCAAGCTCAAACTAGAAGGACAAGGGTGTAATTTTTTTAGAGCACGGCTAACAGTCCTGTACATCAATGATTAGACTGCGATATTATAGTAGGGGATAACATTCAAATTATAAATTTATATCAAAGTTTAGTTTCAAAAGTTATCGTGGAGGTGGTAAGTGACAATAAAAACTCCAAATCAAAAAATGATCAAGGCATAACCCAAATGTGATCAGCTCATATCATAATGGTAAAGAAACATTTCACAAAACGATATGCTCAATACCCTTGAAGGCTCTTAAGATCATTAGGTATTTTTAAAGACTCATCCAATTTCACAAGGAGAAATTTTGGAATTTGCATGATGTGTTTAGGCCAAGCTTGCTTCAATTTCATGCTTTAACAGTCATGAAATTGAACAAGAGTAAACGAGATATTTATTGAAATAAATAAACTCAAAAGAACACAACAACCAATCAAGTGATTTTTTCAAACAAAAATCATAATTGAAGTCTTCACAGACACAAAGAGGTATCTATTAAGAATTCTCTTTTGTCAAAACTGTGTTTTAAATATCGATGAAACGACACAAATATATGGCTGCCAAAAATCCCCTAAGCTCTACGATATACTACATCCATTAAAGAAAATTTACATGCATCCTAGATTTTTTTAATAAATTGAATCCTTGATCCATGTAACATTTAATTACATTAATATGAATATTTTTAAACAAAATGAGGAGGGTTGTTCCCTCACTCCCTTTGTATTCTCACCCAATCCTCATGCGCTACTGACTATGTTGTTGAGTGGGAGAGATGCTCCTACATCATACTCCTCTACTAACAAAATTCATGAGGTCCTACTCATGGCTCCCTTTCTTGTTGTTGAAATCCTCTTGGATCCCAAAATATGTACTGCAGTTGTCCATGTGTTGTTTTTCTCCTCTGTTGCTACTATTGTTGCTTTGCTACTGCTCCCAATAGCTCTCATAGCTTCCATATATTATGTTGCATTGCTCCATTGGTCTTACCACTACATTCTTCTCTTGTCTCCTTGTCTGACCTTTGCATCAGCATTATCAACTCCATAATTTCCTTAGCCATCCTATCTCCTTGTTGGTTATTTTGTTGCAACTCTCTCCTGCTCTCCTAGAAATTGTTTTGTTGCAGGTTGTTGTTGTTGCTATCCATTGGCTTCTACTCCTTATTTTTTATATCTTCATAATTTTTACTTTCCTGAAGGTTTCCTTTTCTATTCTTCATGGATGCATCCTCCTTGTAGTGTTCTCCTATCTGCTTTATCCCCTTAATTATTTTTCCCAGCCTATCTGCTGGATTTTCCTCTTCTTCTTCAAACTCCAACCGAACTTGTTGGATCTTCTCCCTCTGTTTCATTATCCTTTCCTCCAGATATTCAATATCCTTGCACAAATAAACAAAATCCATGTTGTCTTCTTTCTCTTCTGCTACATATTCCAATTCTATGGTTATCCGTTGTTCTTATCCCTTGTTGCAATCCATGAGCATTTCCTCTGAATTCTCTTCTTCTCTCCTTCTCTTGGATTCTGAAATGACAAGTTAGGTGGGTTGTCTGTTAGCCTCCTTACAAGCAACATCTTCATTGGCCTTTCCTCCTAGTTCCTTTCCAAGAGATACTATGATCTCCCCTACTGTCAGAACATGGTTCAGGTCTTCTCTTCCCTTCAAACTTTGGGAAGATGTCTCTTCTTTATCTCGAACATACTCTAGCCTCTATTCATCTCCTTCCACATCTTTGACAGTATTCAGTGGTTATCCTTCTACTACACCTTCCATCACACACAACCTGTTATCTTTAAAAACATTTGGATCTTTGGCCTCTTCCTTGGATGCCTCCTGCACCACCTCCTCCTTCTTTGTTAGCACTCCTTGTTGATCCATTTCATCCCCTATAAACACATGCACATGTTGAATGGAACCCTTCACTGAGTTCTTGAGACTATCATACAGTCTCATCTTCTCCTTTCCCTCCTGGTAATCTGACTTCTCCTTTCTCCCCTCCTGGCAGTGCTTGAGATATTCGACTGATCTATTCTCATTTCCCTCCTGTAAATATAACCACTCCTCTTTTCCCTCCTGGAATTTTATGAGATCTCCAAATGATCTCTCATCATCCTCATCTCCATCAATGGTTTCTCCATCCTTAGGTTCACATATGCTTGTCATCTCCTCTACTAATGGCCATCCATTGGACTCATGGTCTTTGAGTCTCTCTCTCTCCTTTTCCTCTAAAGAACTCATTCTTTTCTTTAGATCTTTGAGGAATTCCTCTTGCCTCTTCTCCTTCAACTGGCAGCACACTTTATCCATTGCTAGCCAATAAACTTGCAGCTTCATGCTCCATCCTCTCCTTGGGATTCTTTTCCTCCTTTCTCTCTTTTGTTGCCTCTATCCCTACGACTCCAATCTGCTAAGCTCCTCTATCATCTTCTTGAGCTCTTTATCTATCTCCTCTTTGTTCATATTCTTGTGGCCTCCTCTTGAACCTTGAAAATGACCTTCAGTGGCCACTTTCCATCTCTTTTTCTTCCTGACAGTCTGTGAGCTTCAGTCATCCTTTTTCCAAGACTCTCCTTGCTTATCTTATTGGTTCATTCACTTGAACATCCTATGGGATTTTACACTCCTGCTAAGTTTAGGTGCACACCTTGCGCTCACCCATTCTCATGAAAATACCTTACTCTTCTTGTCTTTGCATTGCCTACTCACTTTCCTTTTTTAGAACACTCCTTGTTCTCTCTCCTCAAGGTTCCTACAACCTTCAAGATCTCAACATGTTCTTCTTCTCCTTTTGGAATGTAACTGGTTCCTTTCTGTAGCACTCCTAGTTGTCTACTACTTCCTTATCTACAAATGAGGGCACTACTGGCCTCCTCCTATTGGCCTCCTCCTACAGCCCTCCTAGGTGTCAGCTATCTGTTGTACACCTGCAAACAAATTTCACACAGATCTCTCATGCTCTTCCTTCCCCTTTACCATTCATTTGAGACTTTTTATGGCTCTGATACCACTCTGATGGAGCCCCTGTGGGTGCGCTCGACCTTTCGGTCTGGATAATTACAAATAAGGAGCCTAAATGGCTCTCTGGATCTTCACAGACCCCTAGTTTTCTTTACCACAATCCCTTCAATAGAGGCGCAAACCTTCAAGATCTGTAATAGTATTTTTTTTATTCCGACAGAATGGGGCACATGACCATAGGATAGGACCCAGTTCTTAACAAAAAGAAGCATTATGCATCATTGTGGGACTTCAGAGCTTTCGATGGTTTATCCAACATAATGTCAATTTTCTCGGATGTCTCTACCTGCCGCATTCAGTCATAAAGTAATGTGACCGGAAGCTGCAGATCTTACCCTGTTCCTCCATTCCTTCAAACTTCAATGGCTAGATTTCATTGGTTTGAGATTGTATGGCTAGAGGGGACCCTCTGCTCTCAAGGATATATGGGTGGTGTTGAATTTGGAACCCCCAATTGACGGTCCTCGTGAATTCAAGACTCCTCACCTCAACCAGCAGTCTATTCAACCCGAAAGGAGAATCCTCATAGTCCGAAGGACTAAGGGATTAGATGGCCCTCACTTAATCGTCGAATCTACGAACTACATGTATTTGGGACCCCAAAAAAGAAGTATCAAACATCTAATCGTTACTAAAGGATTTTGATGATATCTAAGCTCCCTCTTTGGAAATATTCGATGCTTTCTCTTCTGATCTTTATCGCTTTGATTAAGTGGTCTTCGACGCTCACTTGCACTTCCCTCCCAAGGTTTGTAATTTTAGAAGGTCCGTCTATTCACTCCTTGTTCCAACTCTCCTAAGCTTCTCCTCTAAGAATTATCGGCCTCCACACACTTACATTGGCTTCTGCGCACTTGTTACGCTTACTCTGTGCAAACTTTTCACTATCCCTCCTGAGATTGGAAAACACTCTGGTGAGTGTATTCTTGTGCCTCCCTAGCACTTATGCTCTCCCTCCTAAGCTTTGTTGCACTTTATAATATCCTTTAGTGCACTCCTTGCACTAGCTACAAATCCCTCCTGAGCTTAAACTGGTTCTGGTGTGTGCACCTATCATGTTCCTCTTAAACTCTCTCCCCAGTTCTTGCGCACTCTTTACGCTTGGATTCCAAAGTTCTCCAATAACTCTGGTGTGCACTCTTTGCACAACCCTCATATATCTTCAGAATACTCAGGGCTTCTCAATGATTTGGGATTTTATATGTTCCTGCAACATAGAAATACAACATACTCATGGCATTTATGAAAAAGATGCACTTATATATTGAGAACTGGCAATTTCTAGTAAAATTGAGAAGGTTTTTACAATATTTACAAGGCAAGACTGAAACAGATTCTCAGATCTTCTCCTCTCATCTCCTATCTTTTCCAAATCTAACTACTGGACAGACTACAAATTCCTTATTACCATGCTCACTTCTCGAGCCTTCTCACCTAATACATTAAATTACATTTAATTTACAATAGCTACAGATCATATCTGGATCCCCTAAGATCTACGATCTACTACAACCATTAAAGGTGATTTACATGTAGCCTGGATTCGTTCAATGAATCAACTCCTTGAGCCATGCAACATTTAATTACATTAAATTGGAGATTTTTAAACAAAATGAGGAGGGATTTTCCCTCTCTCCCTTGGGATTCTCACCCAATCCTCATGCATTGTTGCACTGGCTACTGACTATGTTGTTGAGTGGGAGAGATGTTCCTACATCACTCTGGGGGAGCACCATTCTTGTTGAGGGAAAAGGGGGATCTCCTCCACCTAATTCCATAGGCCATCTCTCTCAATATGGGGTTGGTTATGTTTGACCCTCATTCTATGGATTCACCTTAGGATCGGATCCAAACCTCAAGGAGCCATATCCTTGACCATATCCCTCATTTTCTCATGGTGGTTTTTCCTCTCAAGACTATATATTCAGGGCTAGGTGAAAAGGGGTGGGGGATAATCAGTCAGAGTATGATCATTTTGACCTTGATATATTTGTGGTCTCCAGCCTCTAGAAATCATGTTGGAGAAAAACCACTAGCTTCCATCACGCAACTGGGGGAAAAGTAACAAATATCCATGGGTCGCATTCAAAACCGTTGGAAATTATGTTGGGAACTCTTTGGAGTCTCCTTTAATCTCTTTTCAGACTCGCTAAACATGAAAAGATTGTTGAGTGAGCTTGCTTCCTGTTGAGGGGTCCGAGATCCCTTTAACTCAACAGTAGGAACTAAACCCTCCTTAGAGGCCCAATTAGACTCTGCAACGTTTGATGGGTGGAATGGTTCTCCATATCTTTCTATCTAGCTAATTTACCAATGGGATTTACTTAGTGATTGACAGGATATCTTTCTATGAAAGTTCCTCCTTCATATTAAACATTTCTCTTTTTTTCTTTTCTTTTATTAGATTAGTTTGATAAAGTAAGGTGTGATGGTATAAACCAATTGATAGAGGGGATTCTTAACTACTCAAAAAGGATGAGACTGGGATAACCCTCATTCTCTAGCATGCAAACAATGATATTCACACCTATTACAAGTCTAGTAATAATACATTAACTTGTTGGTATTTCACACTGATTGAGATACAATTATTGAAAGAAAATACACATGCAATAAGATGAGTGCAAGAAAAATAGTTTCCTTAGCTCTACCATCAATCACATATTAACACAATGATTCACTTTTCATCATTTAGAACAAAAGAACTATTAAAGTATTGAAAAATATATCTTATCAATAGATTTAGAAACTCTTACTCGTTACAACATCAACTACATAATTCAAAGATGGAAGTAGTTCCTCCTCAATCCAATCACATAACGCCTTTGATGAAAATAAAATTTGTCTCTGGTTCTAAACAAAACTTCTTAATTAAAGTTGCTCAGAAATAATTATTTACAATTCTAAAAAAGAGGGTCCATACCCAAAACCGTCGACCCTTCCCAAAAGGTCGATCTCCCTATTTATAAAGAATTACTAACTCAAAATAGCTATTAAAAGTTTGTGTTAAGTAAAACAAAAGAAGGACATGTGGCACTTGATCTCTTTGTTTTCTTGAGATTTTCTAGTGGTTCTACTTAGAGTGGATGACTCTTCTCATACTCTAACCACTTGACGAAGACATCCTTACATGTATTAGCATATGGAAATTTTTGTTGGTCCATAGGGGATGAGAGAGTTTCCTTTATTTCTATTGCCCATTATCTATATCTGATCACATTGGCACTTAAACGCTACAGAACTACAAGATCCTTGATCGGGTGTTCCATAAATTATGTACCTAACCCGGTGCCATGCTCACCACCTACGTGATCTCTACTTCCCATGTTGAGTCCTATTCTGCATGTTGTTTGACTATTTCATGAAAGTCGACAAAGTCTTCAGGTGAGCCGAACTCTGGGAGGCCAATGTCTTTCATCTCACGATTGATATTTTCCCAGATTCTTTCGCACTCGGCCCACCTCTTCTATATATTTCGCTGAGGTTTTGGGGCCATACTTACCCAGTATTTGACTACCTTCCTGATCCGGGAGATGCTACTATCCATCAGCACTTGGATTCCATGATCCTCCATGTCTCGATCCTTCTGTACTGCAATGATATAACCAATTCGTTCTACAGCCTAGTATGTATTTTCATACCATCTCTCCATGTCTTTATAGGTTTCCAGTGCCATGAGAGTGTATTCTTGAAAATCGGCTACACATGCAGTGAAGATATGTCTTTCGTTCATGAATTATGCATATGCATCTCAAAATTCACTCTTTAGAAAAATTGTTGCTTGCGTTGAGTCTTGGTAATATTTCACCAGATGGCACAGATGGTATAGCTCCTTCTTTGCGGTGGCCAGTTACTTTTCATCTCACTTTTCTCTATCCAGCGCGGCATCAATGATATCCATCCCTGCGCCGATTATCTCAAATGTCTTCGCATTTTCTATGCTGAGCAACGTTTCTTCTATGGTGATGAGAATAGCGTTATCCAGTGTGAGCCTCCTTTTCTTTGTTGTTCTCATCATTATGGCTTTCCTCTTCCTGTCATAATAAATCACCTGTATATCGACGACCTCATCCACAGGCTCAAGGATTTCTTGGTCTCCACAGGTCAGAGTGTTGCCCAAGATTCCTGCCATATATGTTTTCTCTAGGACCAACTCTTGTAATTTTTTGACAGGGGAATCTTCTGTATGTTCCAATGGCTCAACCTCCATCTAGTGTTCGTCGTCTGGTGGGGTAACGACCTTAAATTGAGATAAATTCACAAGCTCAACATTAAATTGGTGATCGGCTGGTGAATTGTCGATCTCTAGCTGCCATAGTTCCTCTTCCTTTTCACCAAAGCCTAGCTCATCCTTGGAGGTGTCTTTCAGAGTCCCTGATAGGTCGAGCAATTCAGCATCTAGGGTACTCTCAACCTCATGTTCGCCCTGAAGAGGGTTTGGAATTGATGCATTGAGAGTTGGAGAAGATGTTCCCCCTGGTTCTTTCTCCTCTATGATTGGTACCGGAGTTCGACACACCTATTTCACCTAATGTTCTTTGAATCTCATGCTGGGTTGGAATAGTCACCAGTGATCTGGCCTGTGGTCACGAAACTTTGGGGTTTTCTGGATCAGAGGTTTCCTCCAGTGGGGTTGATTCTAAGTCGTTTAGCTCCTCTCTGATGTTGATTGGGTTGGACGGGGTGATCCTCACAGGTTCTAATAGTTGAGGATCATTTTCTAACCGCTATATGACTCTTTGGGCTTCTTCTAACAACAACATCCCCCTCCTCTATGCCTATGTGTCTTTTGTTGCTCTGTTTTCTTCTCTAACCTTGAGGGCTTCTTGAGCCGTATGTTCTATCGTTTCGACTTGCTCATCCATACTCATAGCTTTGAACCTAGTCATATTTGGGTTAGATTTTCTCTATAGTACCTCCTCCCAGTCCTGAGCACATTCTGTAAATACATCGTCTTCAAACGTATCATGGGCGTATGGTCAGCAGGAAGGGACTTGTGATGCATGCTGAAGAACTAGGCCTTTAGGGTCATGTTTGAGAAATCGGCCTATTGGGAATCTGTATTCCAGCTCGCTCAAACCCTGTTTTTTAGCTTGCACAATATCATTCACTATGCAAGACCCTACATGGAAACCCTAGGGTATGAAAGCTCATTTCTTGTCTTTAACCAAAGTGACATTATATCCCTGTAGGATGGTATGGTAACAGATTTCTCCTACGATGATCCAGTCTGGGACATGAGCGGGGAGTAAATGTGGTGTGTCAGTGGCCCCAAACACACTGATATAAGTCATGGTTTCCTCTAGGTACCAGTGGCCTACTTTTTAAATCATTTTTTTGGCCTCTACATACAATTTTGGGAATTCATTCTTGAAAATAATAAAATAGACCGGAGCTATGACTTCATCGCAAATGAGAGCATACAATTTTTTGTACTTGTTTTCCCACAAGATGTTGAATTAGAAATGTAGAAGTATCTAGATGACATGCCAGCTCAGATTCATGTCATCAAAGACATTCCTTGCGCAGATTATGTCTAGTAGATGTTCGACAACACAGGTATTCCAACAGAGGACGAACACCTTCAGTAACCACTCACATAACCAGATCAAATATCAACACACCGATTTTTTCACGTGGTAAAACCCCTACGGGGAA
>JZKD02S2074581.1:1188104-1198867 GCA_000966675.3 Picea glauca
GGATGATGATGTGGCCCCCTGTTGACTGGCCCTGTTTGACCGCAACTTTGATCGTGAATATATTTCAAACCGTAACTCTGTTTGATGAGTCATTTACACTGTTAGAAATCTTGCGACACACTCTTCATGATCATTTCATTTTAACAGAGTTTTGGGAACTTTTAATTTTTTCCCTTTCTTTGTTTGTTGGAGCCATTCTGAGCATTCTAAGTTTCCTTTGTGAGTTCTAAGTTATTCTTAGCCTTCTCTGGATCCTTTTTGGATCATGCCTTCCCACTAAGAGATTTTTGGACCACCAAAATCTTTCATCAATCAAATGGTAAGTGAGGGAAAAGTCCCCTCACTTTGTCCTTTTCGATCCACTTTGTCTTGCTTGGATGTGTTCCTTTTAAGCCTACTCGAAGATAATCAACATCACCCCTACGTGAAGTCCTCGTCCTCCTATCCAGGATGATATCTTCCTGTAGCTCATCCAAGTACTCAGGTGCAAACTCATCAACTGATGGTATTGAAAATTCCTCATCTTGATCCATGATCATGGGAGGCTAAAAAATTTTCAAGTTATCAACGTTAACAACTGAGCAAATCTGCATATAAGGTGGAAGATCTAGACGAAAAGCACTAGTACCTCTTTTCTCCAAGATAGTGAAGGGTCCATAATGAATGGGCTTGAGTTTCTTTCCTTCACCCTTTAATCTCTCCTTACTCATGTGAATCCATACCCGATCTCCAACCTGAAACTGATGATCAACCCTGTTCTTGTCATGCCGAGCCTTATACTATGCTTAAATTTTCTCCAATTGTTCCCTTACTTCCTGGTGTATCTGTTGAATCCTCTAGATGAACTAGTGGTCTCTGTCCTCTACTTGTTCTTCATTTACATCGACATCTCTCCCGTACAATAAGTCCAAAGGAACCTTCGGCAGGTACCCAAAACATGTCTCAAAAGGTGAACTCTGAGTGGATGAATGTAAATCTCGGTTGTATGCATGTTGTACACAGGGTATCTATTCATCCCATACCTTCGGACGCTTGCTATAGTAGCCTCGAAGAAAAAGTACCATTGTTCGGTTTACCACCTCTGTCTGTCTGTAGGTTTGTGGATGGAAAGCAGTGCTCCTCTTAAATTTGTTGTCCATCATTCTCCACAAGCTAGTCCAAAAGTCCCCAAGGAATCGTGTATCTCGATTTGAGATGATAGATGTGGGTAATCCAAAGTGAACCCAAACATTCTGAAAGAAGAGATTAGTAGTCTACTCAGCAGTGATATGCTTTTTACAAGGCATCAAGATACACATCTTGCTGAACCTATCCACTACAACATACAAATAATCAGGACCCTCTTTGGTCATTGGTAAACCCCCTACAAAATCCATGGAGATACTTTCCCATGGATGGGATGGAACAAGAAATGGTGAGTATAGCTCCAGTTTTCTATTAGTGGGCTTACAAGTAGAACACATCACACACCCTTTTACATATTTAGTTACAATTGCTTTCATTTGAGGCCAACAACAAAAACTCTGCAAATGAGCCATAGTTTTTTCTACCCAAATGTTCCCAGACACAAGAGAAGTATGAGCTTCTCATATTACATGGAATCGTTCACTTGTAGGAATACATAGCTTCCCGAGATGGTAGAGTAACTTTCCTTGCAGAAAATAGTTCTCTACATGTGCAACAAGGGTTACCTTTGCATATACTTCTTTAAAATCTTCATTGATGGCATATTGTTCTATATAGCTATCATGAGATAAAGAAGCATTCTTCAAAATAATAGAAGCAACAATATGAATTCTAGAAATCATATCAACTACCTTGTTACTTGTACCCAATTTGTACTTGATTACCAACTGAAACTATTGTAGAAAACCCATCCACCTGTAGTGACGCATCCGCACCCGCAGGCACACCCGCTCCTTCAGGATCTTCTTCCACTCATGGCCCGAAGAACTTAAAAAGCTCTTCAAATCCCTTATCGGGAAATTTCCGCACCCACATAATTCTCCTTAACTATCCGTCTTCTCAAATTGGGGAATCGGACTTCACAGTTTTGCGAGTCCCGTGGTCGTGCACCTTTGCTTCGCAATACCCTGAGACCCAATGGTAAATGCCAACACCTTCCTGTTCCTATTTGGAATCCTCCCATCAGGATTTCAGCACTTATGATGTCGAAATCAACTGGCCTCGCTGACCCTCGACTCCCGATACCCGACGTGATGAAACTACGACGCACGTGCGAGTTGTTACCTTAACTCCCGTCACTTCTATCAGGATTTCAGAATTCACGGGATCGTGAATCCTAATGTCAATGGATTCAGGACTTGCATTTTCCCGATCCCCGATATGATATGCCACCTGTCTTTCACTAGCTCCAGTGGTGACCCCACACAACTCCTCCGTCGGAATATCTCGTTTCGCGATTTCACACTGCAAAAGTTCCCTGTCTTTGAAATCCCCGATGCTCCGAACCCCGACTCCTCAGAATCTTCTAACACATGTCCCACACGATGGACGGTTCTGAGCTTGTCAGGATATCGTGGATCATGATACCTGATGTTGTGATTTCTTCACTCTCGGAATTCCCGATGACTTCAATATCCCGATGACTCCTCCGGGACTTCTCCTCTGCCCACTAGGGCTTAACCCTGTTGCAACCCTTGCTAAATCTGATGGTTGACGGGATCTTCACGAATTCCCTCAGTAAGATCTTGACCGTCGATTCTCTCTCCTTGAGGATTTCTTGATGTGAAACCTCCTGTGCGGTCCTTCAACAGATTTAAGGCTCTACTCCTCTTGAGCTTGTTCCAGCTTCTCAGCCTCTTAGTAATGGGAACCCTTTGCTCGCACTCCTTGCGGAAACTCTGCAAACACTTCAAGTGTTCAGCCTCCCCTGACTCTGCGCACACTTGCAGCAGCAGTCTTTCAAAGCTTCCCTCAGGTTCACAACCCTGAGACCTTCAACTAGCCTGCACTCTCCTTGCATGGCTCCTGTGCCCAACTGCACCTTTTGAGGAAATGAGAACAAAAGTTATCTCTAATTGAACCCTTTTGTCAACGCACTCCTTGCGGACAATTCGACTACACTCCTTGCAGGAATCCTCTGGCTCAATTAGAGAAACAATTGAAACTCATCCTTTCACTCTCTCAGACTTCAATTCACACATGAAATCACATACACAGCATATAAAAGCAAATGTATAACTGGAAGCAAACATTCATGAGCATAACATCAATACACAGAGAAACAACACAAAACCATGGATTTGAATCAAAGCTTTCTTCTATTAATTCAAATGCCTGTACATGGGTGTCCTCTACACATTTCTCTGCATGCTCTTTTGCTTTCACAATATGTTACAGTGATACAATGAGGGTGTCTATATCCATTTTCCCTCTTGGACTCTAAAGCTATCAAATCTAAAATTAAGTTCCTATCTACCAGCATTAACTATATTAAATGCTGACTATCTACCTAAGGACGAGAGATATCCGCTCAAGGTCCATTACAATATACAAGTGTGCTCCATCTTAAATGACTCATTTAAGATCTGCGCAACAGTTCCAAGGCATTTTCAAAATGTGTGCTGGCTTGTCCAGCTGTCCTCTGCTTCCGCGCTGGCTCGCTTGATGTGCTGGCGATGCTCCTGCATCATACTCCTCGGCTTGAAAACTTTCATGGGCTCCTATCCATGAGCTCCTGCACAGTCTGTCCATGCTTCTGTATCTCTGCTTCACTCTCCCAGCTGGCATCTTCCAATGGGTGGCCCTTCCATTTGACCAGATACTCGAAGTATTCTTTCCTCATGGTATTCTTACCTACTCTCTTGTCCAGTATGCATTCCATCTGTGGCTTCTCCGCAACTAGCATCTGTTTCATCCACTGGATCACTGGAAGCCCATCTCCAGTCTCTGCTTCTCCAACCCTGTATGGGTATAAATATGCGACATTGAATATCAGAGATATTCTGATGCCATCCGACAACTCAATCTCATAAGCATTTTCTCCGAATTTTCTCAAGACCTTGCATGGCCCGATTTTCTTCATTTTCAACTTATTGTATGTTCCCCTCGGGAACCTTTCTTTTCTCAAATGTGCCAAAACCAGATCACCAACTTCGAACTGAAGTTGTCTCCGATGCTGATCGGCTCTGCGCTTGTATTCCTGGCTTGAATTTTGCAGTCGCTGCTTCATCTTGCCGTGAAGTTCTTTCATCGCCTCAGCAAACTCTTCTGCACTAGCGCTGCTAGTAGCAGTCTGTTCTGAATCCCTTAGTTCAGAAAATCCTCTCGGATGTATGCCATATACGATCTAAAATGGACTTCGGCCTGTGCTCCGATTCACTGAATTGTTATACGCGAACTCTGCCTGTGGTAATATACTGTCCCATCGGCTATGGTGTTCTGTCACCAAGCTCCTCAGCAAGTCTCCCAGACTTCTATTGACCACTTCTGTTTTTCCATCTGTCTGAGGATGATAGGCAGAACTAAACATCAAGTTAGTTCCTAGCCTTTTCCATAAGGTCCTCCAAAAATTCCCTATGAATTTGGTGTCCCTGTCCGAAACTATACTTTTCGGCAATCCATGAAGTCGAATGACCTCCTTGAAAAATAGATTTGCGATGTGCATCGCATCGCTAGTTTTATGTCATGGGATGACATGTGCCATCTTAGAAAACCTATCCACAACCACAAAGATTGAATCAACACCTCTTTGCATCCTTGGCAATCCCAATACGAAATCCATGCTTATCACCTCCCATGGCCTCTCTGGTATGGGCAATGGATGATAAAAACCTGCATTCTTCTTTCTTCCCTTCGAATGCTGGAAAATTCGACATCTATCAACGAATCTCTTGACATCTGCTCGCATCCCCGGCCAAAAATATGACTCATTCAGCTTCGCGAATGTTTTTTCATGGCCAAAATGTCCTGCTAATCCACCACTGTGCTTCTCCTTTAACAAGTTCTCCCTCATGGAGCATTTCGGAATACACAATTGATTGCCTTTGAACAACAACCCTTCCTGGATCATATAGTCTATCCAAGGACTTCTGTCCCTGAGAACTGGGTTCTCAGCTGCTTCATACGCTTCTGAAAAATCTGCATCACCTACGTACATGTCCCTGAGGTTTTCAAAACCCAATGTTTTGACTCGGAATTCCTGCAACAACAAACACTTCCTGCTCAAAGCATCAGCTACTTTGATAGCAGTACCCAAAATGTGCTTAATCACAAATGTGAAATTCTACATATACTCTACCCATTTTGCATGTTTCTGATTCAACTTCTCTTGTTGAGTCACAAACTGCAATGCATGGTTGTCACTATACAAAACAAATTCCTTTGGGATCAAGTAATGCCTCCACTTCTTCAGTGCCTGTATGATAGCATAAAACTCCTTATCATACATAGAGTATTTCAATTTTTCCTCGTTCAACTTCTCGCTGAAATATGCATTCGGTCTGTCTTCCTGACTCAAGACCGCTCCTATGGAAAACCCGCTTGCGTCACATTTCACCTGAAATGTTTTCTGGAAATCCGGCAACACCAAAACTGGTTGTTCCGTGATCTTCCTCTTCAACAGATTGAAGCTCTTCTCAGCCTCTGCTGTCCAGTGAAAAGAATTATGCCGCTTCTTCACTGTATCCATCATTGCTACACTAATCCCACTGAAATTCCTGATGTATTTCCAGTAGAAACTAGCCAAACCATGGAAACTTCTCACCTCGAAAACATTTCTCGGTGATGGCCAATTCTTGATCACTTCCACCTTATCCGGATCCATCTTCAACTCATTCACTGAAATAACAAACCCCAGATAAATGAGTTCTGTCTTCATAAATGAGGACTTCTTCATGTTAATCAACAACTTCTCCTGTTGTAGCTTCTTCATCACTATAGCCAAATGCTTCAGATGCTCCACCGCTGATTTACTGTAAATCAATATATCATCCAAATACACGATGACGAACTTCTTGATGAATTCCCTCAGGACTTCATTCATCAACCTCATAAAAGTACTTGGCGCATTCGTCAAGACAAATGGCATGACTAGCCATTCATACAAACCTTCATTGGTCTTGAAGGCTGTTTTCCACTCATCGCCTTCTCTCATGCGAATCTGGTGGTATCCTCTTTTCAAATCAATCTTTGAAAAATATTTTGCCCCACTCAGGCAATCCATCAGATCATCCATCCTCGGCAATGGAAATCTATACCTGATGGTTATTTTATTAATCGCTCTTGAATCGGTACACATCCTCCAACCTCCATCTTTCTTCGGACTGAGTACTGTCGAAACAATGCATGGACTCAAGCTTTCTCTGACAAATCCCTTGTCCAACAACTCCTGGACCTGCTTCTTAACCTCTTCATTTTCTTGCGGCATCAACCTGTACGCGGCTTTATTCGGAAAACTGGCTCCTGGTATGAGGTCTATGTGATGACTCACACTCCTCATTGGTGGCAACGAATGAGGTAATTCGTCCACTATGATGTCAGCAAACGCTTCCAGCAGTTCCTGAATCTCCTGTGGTAAATTATCCACTCTTGTGCTAGTCATAACAATCCTCGGCTTTCTGACCACAAATAATTGTGGATCTTCTTTCTTCTTAACCTCTGTAAGAAGTTCCTTCCCACTCATGAGAAGTACTGTGTTGCTTACTTCCGGCGTCACCTCTTTATCCTTTATCGGAAGCAACATATGGGTTCTCCCATTCTTCTCCAAGGTATATGTGTTCATTCTCCCATCATGAATCACATTTCTGTCATATTGCCATGGTCTACCCAACAATAAATGACATACATCCATAGGAATGACATCACACAAAATCTTATCATTATATCCTCCTATCTTGAATTCAACCAAGCATTGTTTAGTAACAGTTACCTGGTGTCCTTCCTGTAGCCACGAAACTCTGTATGGGCTCGAATGATCAGTCGTCTCCATCTCCAGCTTATCTACCATCTTTGTAGATATGAGATTATCCATGCTACCGCTGTCTACAATGACCTTGCACACCCTATCCTTGGTCTTGCAAGCTGTTCTGAAAAGCCTGCTTCTTTGGACTGAACCTTCCACCTCTTTCTCAGGTGTCAAAAGGACTTTACACATCATCAATGACCTTCTGCCTTCAGCGTCTTCTGCCTCAACATCCCGCCTCTGTTCTTCTGTGATGTGAGCTTCTCCAATGTCCTTCTTTTTCTCTGGACACTCAAAAGACTTGTGCCCATTCTTTCCACATGTAAAGCATGTGATTACTCCACCTCGGCCTCTTCCTCTACCTCTAGTACGAGGAAAAGTGTTGTTGTCAGCATATCCTCTTCTCTACTCTGTATGCTACCCTCTCTGCTCAGCATATTGTTGTCCTCGCTATGAGGTTCCACCTCTCTCAACTTTACCCTGAGGTTTTTTCCATTCCTCCTTGGGCTTCTGGTATTTGTCCTGGGAAACTGTCTTGCCTCTGGGCTGGCTTCTTCCTCGGCCCCTCTGATTCTGCTTTCGGCTCAGCTTCTCTTCAACTTTCAAAGCCATCTGATAAGCGTCCTCCACCATTCTGATGGTTACCATGCTCAATTCATCCTGAATGTCGTATCTCAGACCATTCATATATCTAGCAACCTTCTCATCATCGCTCTCCCGATGACCTGCCCTGATGTTCAGTCGATAGAATTCCTCAATGTATTATTTCACTATCATCAACTTCTGTCTCAGGTTCTGCATCCTCCTGAACAGAGTAATTTGATAGTCTCTTGGGATGAACTTTGCCTTCATCTTTGCAATCATTCGATCCCAGCTCTTGATCTTCTGCTTGCCTTTACATCGTCTATCTGCTTGTAGCTCATCCCACCATAATGCTGCGTGTCCTTTCAAGCATGTGACAACATGCTTGACCTTCTTGTCTTCTTCGACATCTTCATAGTTGAAGTATGTATCGAGAGCTCTAATCCAATCTAGAAGCTCGTCTGCATCCAGATTTCCCTCATATACTGGAATGTCCATTTTTGCCTTTGCACCCATTCGCGCAATAGCTTTAATCAGGCGTTCATTGGCGGCATCCTCGGCTGCAACTTCCTCCTCTCGTTCAGCCTCTATTTCACTCTTGGAATCACTAAGATCCCCTGCACTAGTTGTGCGTCTTTGCGTTGCCTCCATGTCTTCAAGTCTTGCTCGGAGATATCTCATCTGTCTCTCCATTTCTAGATTTGTTACCTTCCTACCCCTTCGTCTCACCTCCCTATCCTCTGGGTCGGGTGATTGCCTTTCTCTCCTCGGCGGCATGGCGAATTTCCTTCTTCTTCTCTGCTACAGAAAGCAAAGAGATAATTCCCTCTCTGATACCAGACTGACGCAGCTGCACTCGCAGACACTTCTGCTCCTTCAGGATCTTCTTCCACTCACGGCCCGAAGAACTTAAAAATCTCTTCAAATCCCTTATCGAGAAATTTCCACACCCACATAATTCTCCTTAACGATCCCCCTTCTCAAATTGGGGAATCGGACTTCGCAGTTTCACGAGTCCCTTGGTCGCGCACCTTTGCTTTGCAATACCCTGAAACCCGATGGTAAATGCCAACACCTTCCTGTTCCTATCGAGAATCCTCCCGTCGGGATTTCGTCACTTATGATGTCGAAATCAACAGGCCTCGCCGACCCCCGACTCCCGATACCCGACGTGATGAAACTCCGACGCACGTGCGAGTTGTTACCTTAACTCCCATCATTTCTATCAGGATTTCCGAATTCGCGGGATCGCAAATCCTGATGTCGATGGATTCGAGACTTGCCTTTTCCCGATCCCCGATATGATATGCCACCTGTCTTCCACTAGCTCTGGCGGTGACCCCACACAAATCCTCCGTCGGAATATCGCGTTTCGCGATTTCACGCTGCAAAAGTTCCCTGTCTTTGAAATCCCTGATGCTCCGAACCCTGACTCCTCGGAATCTTCTGACACGTGTCCCACACAATGGACGGTTCTGGGCTTGTCGGGATATCACGGATCGCGATACCTGATGTTGTGATTTCTTCACTCCCAGAATTCCCGATGACTTCAATATCCCAATGACTCCTCTGGGACTTCTCCTCTGTCCACTAGGGCTTAACCCCGTTGCAACTCCTGCTAAATCTGATGGTTGACGGGATCTTCACAAATTCCCTCAGCAAGATCTTGACCATCGCTTCTCTCTCCTTGAGGATTTCTTGATGTGAAACCTCCTGTGCGTTCCTTCAACATATTTAAGGCTCTACTCCTCCTGAGCTTGTTCTAGCTTCTCAGCCTCTTAGTAATGGGAACCCTTTGCTCGCACTCCTTGCGGAAACTCTGCAAACACTTCAAGTGTTCAGCCTCCCCTGACTCTGCACACACCTGCAGCAGTAGTCTTTCAAAGCTTCCCTCAGGTTCACAACCCTGAGACCTTCAACCAGCCTATGCTCTCCTTGCACGGCTCCTATGCCCAACTGCACCTTTTGAGGAAATGAGAACAAAAGCTATCTCTGATTGAACCCTTCTGTCAACACACTCCTTGCGGAAAATTCGACTGCACTCCTTGTAGGAATCCTCTGGCTCAATTAGAGAAACAATTGAAACTCATCCTTTCACTCTCTCAGACTTCAATTCACACATGAAATCACATACACAGCATATAAAAGAAAATGTATAACTGGAAGCAAACATTCATGAGCATAACATCAATACACAGAGAAACAACACAAAACCATGGATTTGAATCAAAGCTTTCTTCTATTAATTCAAATGCCTGTACATGGGTGTCCTCTACACAGTTCTCTGCATGCTCTTTTGCTTTCTCAATATGTTACAATGATATAATGAGGGTGTCTATATTTGTTTTCCCTCTTGGACTCTAAAGCTATCAAATCTAAAATTAAGTTCCTATCTACCAGCATTAACTATATTAAATGCCGACTATCTACCTAAGGACGAGAGCTATCCACTCAAGGTCCATTACAATATACAAGTGCGCTCCATATTAAATGACTCATTTAAGATCTGCGCAATAGTTCCAAGGCATTTTCAAAATTTGTGCTGGCTTGTCCAGCTGTCCTCCGCTTCCGTGTTGGCTCGCTTGATGTGCTGGCGATGCTCCTGCATCATGTAGTGCCAATATTGTTGTAATTTGGTTTGTGCTTGAAGATACTGTAAGGGTTGGCGATCTGTATGTATGATTGTTTCCTTCCCTAACAAGTAGTGCTTCCATTTCTTTACACACTGGAATAATGCATACAACTCTTTATCATATGTAGGAAAGTTAACAACAACTTGGTTAAAAGTTTCAGAGTGGTAATAGATAGGCTTATGATATTGCATTAGTACTTCACCCATGGCATATCTGCTGGCATATGTATCGATCTCAAAAGGTTGTTGAAGATTCAACATTTCTAATACTGGTGGAGTACTGATCTTCCCCTTCAAAGTGTCGAAAGATTTTTTTTGTTTTCCTTCACAATGAAAAGTGTTCTTCACACTGGTTAAAGTATGCAGAGGATATTTTATGAAGGATAAGTTGGGAATGAATCTCCTCCAATATTGGACTGCACCTAAGAAGCTTCAAACTTTGGTTACACTTTCTGGCTCAGGCCAATTTACAATTACATAAATTTTGGAAGGGTCATTTTTTAATTTCTCTCCTCCTACAATATGACCTAAGTATACAAGTGCAGTCTTGCCAAATTCACATTTAGAAAATTTTACATACAACTTTTCCCTTTGAAAAGTATCCAATACTTGCTTTACGTGCCT
>JZKD02S2074581.1:1237770-1250730 GCA_000966675.3 Picea glauca
GAGTACTATGTGTGATTGCTATTATTTTCTTTCTGTTTTATAGATGAGTTGTATGTGCATTGCTATAATGTAAAGGTTTAAAACCTACATTTGGTATCAAAGGAGTTATTGGCTTCAGGGGGACACCTTTGTTTCTAAGGGTTTGGTTATCTTGGGTCTATGTTAAACCTGATTTCAATGAGAGCTCTGTGGTGGTGATTATTGAGATTAAAGAAAATGGAGAGCATTTCTAAGATCGAGAATGAGAAATTTAATGAGAAAAGTTTTAGGATATGGAAGCTAAAGACATAGGATCTTCTGGTAGATAAAGAACAATGGTTGTTGTGGATCCTCGTACTGCACCTGCAAATATGTCAGTAAAAGACTAGATGAAGTTGGATAGGAAGGAAAATAACAAAATCCAGTTGTGCCTTTCATATTCAGTGTTACTAAATGTTTCATGAGAAGTTATAGCCAAGGAGTTATGGCATAAGTTATGGGATTTGTATCAGTCTAAGTCCTTGGTAAATAAACTTTTTGTTTGAAAGAAGTTGTACCTCCTGATGATAAATGATGGAGACTTGGTGACAGAGAATCTAAATGCCTTCAATATTATTGTAATTTAATTTTGTTAGAAAAATAGGCGTGCTCGTTTAACCATAGACAATATAGAAATATTTTCACCCAACCATAGGCCGAAGCCACCCCCGAGCACCTTAACCTTGACAGAGAATAATTTTGGAAGAAAACCCTAGGCCTAATAGCCAATCAGTGTAGCGTACCTCTCTCTCCAGAGCTAGCGCACAAGGAAGAAATTCCAAACCATAACCAAGAGAAAGTCCAAGATTAAAACTGAAAATACAAGTTGCAGTAGTTGCAGCTACAACTACTCTCCAGACTTGCGCACTTACTAAATTTCTGCAATGTGCACTAGATTTCTGTAGTTGCGAGCTATGTGTGTACAAAAAAGCTCTAGAATCTTGTATTTATACTTCTCTTTCTTAGTTGTTTGGGTCGACTTCTTTTTCTAGACACTACAGACTCAATATTAAATTATTTTCTTTAGCCGACTTGTCTTCTAGGGTTATATCCAATGCTTTAGGGTTTCTTCTTGCTTCCTAAAATATTCTATTCTTGTCAGGGTTACACATCGAGGTTAGTAACTCCTGCAGCTACCATAATATCAACACTCCCTCCTAGCTAGGGAGGTATTGAAGGTAATGGTCTTGAGCAAAAACATACCATTCAAATGATAGCATCATCATAGCCACTCAGACTATATGTTGATTAAATCACGAGCACTATCATCACTATGAGTATCATCTGACAACATCATCATCTCTTTAAGCCATACTCCATCTGAGTAATGATGTTGAATAAGTCACTAACTCCACAGAGTGATACAAGAACTATTCTTCTACTTCAGATATATGTCATAGAAGAATAATTGTTCCAACAGATGTTGGAAGCCATGCCATGGGATACAAAGACTATTCTTCTAATAAGAACATACGTCCTAGACGAATAAATTTCCCGTACCATACACTGACTATCCATCTAGATGGAAATAATTTTCAACACTACTGATAGTCTTCATGACAATCAGAACAATGTCATTCAATTGAACACAACTATGTATATATATAGTAGTACACAACTACTATCCAGTGGTACAGAACCACACCAAGTAGCACACGACTACTTGATAAGTGACACATAGTCACAAATAGTGGAACACATCCAACACAATGGCATACAACTACTGTCAAGAGACATACAGTCTCCACGGTGATCATATCATCCGATATCAACCTGTATAACAATATCATGATACAAACTGAGTCATCTAGGCCATTCTTCCACTCACATATGTGAGATTTGGAAGAGCATCTGCCCTCAGAAGGTAAAACATCATCCATGGGCTATCTGGAATATTCTTCTCAAGCATAGAAGAATAATTGTCCCTGATTTCTGATCCTGAATCATTCACCTAACTGGGCCATTCCTCCGGCACTAATCATAGTGAAACCTGGAGAGAATGAGTCTGCCCTATGGAATGCTTGTCCCTAATTGTTGAACCTGAACCATTCACCTAATTAGGCCATTATTATGACACTAATCATAGTGCAACCTATATAGAATGAGTCTACCCTAGGGAATGCCTGTTTAGACCATTTATTGAGGAAATGACTATCCTGCACCAACCTCCAAAATGGGCCATTCTTCAAAAATGCTCACAATTTTGAACTTCGAAAGAATGACTACCCGACGAGGTGAACCATTCTACTTGACCAATACTCAGAGTGACTTCCAAGAAGAATGACTGTCCTAGACCATTCCCCCACACTGTACATAAGGGGAATCATTGTCTATGGTACATCAACAATCTATCAAACCATTTTACTTACGAAAATGATTGTCCGATCTGGACCATTTTCCGAACAGGAAAATGCCTATCCGTTAGAAATCTCAAACCACTTTTCGAAATGGAAAGGAACTACTCATCCTAGACCATTTTTTGAACTGAAAAATGATTGTCCATAAATCAATAACACATCATTTCTCCCTCCCAACCTGGAAGTAATCTCTTCCTTTTTCAATAAGGAAGTCGTCTCCACGATCCCTAGCTTGTTTCTTAAGTACGTAAAATTTTCATCTTGGACAAAGGCTTTACCAAAATATCTGCTATATGCTCATCTGTGGAGATATATTGGAGAACCACTTCTCTTTTCTGGACTTCATCACAAAGATTATAATTCTTGATCTCAATGTACTTCGGTTTGTCATGGAACACTGATTTTCTCTGAAGGCTTCATATAGCTCTGATCATTACAATATATCATGGTTGAATTCAATACTTTTGTTTCCTACTATCTCATGACATCGTGGCAAAGATAAAACTGAAACGTATCCAAGTAGCACTTCTTCTGCCATCATGAAATTTTGTCATGGATTAGCAATCCATCATCCCATATTTTTGAGTAATCATTCTGATACACTATTTCTATCATAAGAGGTTTTCACCACGCTTCTGCTATATATAAGATACTCTGCATCAAGTTGTTTGAATCCATACAAGGTATTCTTATATCTGCATACATGGGTCTCTTTCTGGTATAAGATTCTTTCTCAAGTTGCATTATTTGGGAAGAACAATCTTTTATATGTAAATTTCAATCCATGGATGCTACAAAAGGTATATTTGGTTTACTGGAACGAGTTGTCGTCATAGTCTTTTTTCCATTCTTCTGGAAGAACTTATGAATCTCGCAATGCTTCCATTTATAAGAATTTTTTCACATTTTCTTACATACACAGTTCTTTATCATAACTTCCATTTCTTCTGCTTGATCTCTTCTAGTGGGTTCAAACCAAGCTGGTAGTCTTTGTGATTATTGGTATAATAACTGGTTTTTTTGGCTTTTCTTTCTTTCTTGGAATCCTCATGTTCTTCCTCATGTTTCTCTTTAGCTCTTGGGTCCATGGAGTCTTCTATAGATTCCATGCCCTGAAGATTACAACTTCTTCCTTTCATCATAGGATCATGGATATAGATGGACAACCAAGGATACATTAAGGCTTCTTTTCGAAGAAGACTTCTTCTAAAGTCAAACTGAACACGTGCTGCTTATCATGGCTATTATTTTCAATGGGAACATGGACAGATATTTCATAATCCTTAATGGATAATGTCATTTAGGATTAGATCCCTCCTAATCCAACATAGTTACCAACTTAATGAGAACTGTGACATCAAAACGAGAACTCTAGCCCTTAAAACCCATATTTTTGCATTAAAAATATGAAAATCAACCCCCAAATAAAAAAGTGGTGCTATTGGTAGCACAATTTTTTGTAACCAGGTCAAAATTACAATTGTTTTCAAGCATGGTGACGCAACACACACCTCCCGCGCATCCCGCTCTCTCCAGGACCTTCTTTCTCCTACGACCCGAAGAACAAAATTTGTTCTTCCAACCCCCTTGTCGGGAGTTCTCGATCCCCACATAACTATTCTTACAACCTCCCTTGTGTCTATCAAGAAATCGGACCTTGCGTAGTAAGGAGGCCTGTACTCAGGTCGCACTAAACTCCGAAACCCGACGAATATTCCTTACACGCCTTTCTCTGTCTTTATCGAGTAATTCCCCGTAGGGAAATCAGTAAACACACAGTCGTGTGTCACTGCTCCCACAAATCTTCGATTCCCGAACTCTGATGCCACCTGTTCTTTGCACTGTCGCCTGGACCCCATGTTTTCTGATAAATCGGGAAATCGCGGTTCGAGAATTCGTGACTCCTGTGGCCCATTTCATAGGACCTTCCAAGTCCCGAACTTAGATATGCGATGCCACCTGTCAATACCAAACGCGATCACTGTGGGACCCGTCGCAATTCGGAGTTTCGCGAATCCTCCGTGGTTCTTTCGACAACAAGAGTTACGAAGTGCCAAAACCGGATGCATACGTGGCCGCTCTCCTCCACATCACCCTTTCCTCGTCGTGCTATCGGATATCGCGTGATCACGATTTCACTTGCAGTATTTCCTTGGCATGGGAAAATCCCAAATGCCGAGTCCCCGACTCTCCAGATCGTTGACACGCGTCCAGTCCAAAATCTACGGCTGTGCTTCTTTCGGGAAATCGCGGATCACAATTTATTCCTGTAAGGGTTCTATGACTCCGGAGACTCTGATTCTCCGATGAGCCAAGTCCCGATGACTCTCGAGCTCTTCCCTGTGCGTTAAGGCTTAACCTGTGCGCAACTCTTCTGAGATCAACGGGTGGTGGGATTTTGCTAATTTCTTCTGCGAATCCTAACCGTCGACTCCTCCTCCTTGAGGATTTCTTGAAAATGACTAAGTGCCTCTCCCGAGCCTTGTTCTCTAAACCTGCGTTCCCAGCTCTTGCTCGAAACTTTCTTCGGCACGGTTCTTCTACGCTCCCTTTCAATGATATCACAAGGGTTCTATCCCTCCTGAGCTTGCACGCCTACTCACGCTCAGCCTTCAATGCTGTCCAAGTGTTGAATCTTTCAGACTCTGCGCACTCACTGCAACAGCAGTCGTCCAACTCCTTTGCTCAGACTAACAACTGAGACTTCCTTTTGTCCAGCCTGCGCACTTTTTGTACGGCTTCGACAAACCAAAGCAACTTCCGAGTGAATGAGAACAAATGGTTAAACCATCTAGCCTTCATCAATGCACTCCTTGTGGATGAATTTGACTGCACTCTATGCAGGAATCTCCTGGCTCAGATAGAGAAACAATTGAAACTCATTCTCTCTCAGACTTCAAGCTAAAACCATGAAATCTCATGCACAACATATCTAAAGCAAATGCATAACCAGAAACAAACATTCATGAGAACATAAATAATATACATAGAGAAAACAACACCAGCCATGAATTTGAATCAAAGACTCTCTTCTATTAACTCAAATCTGTACATGGGTGTTCTTCACAATTCCTCTGCTTGCTCTTCTTCTCTCCTGAATGCTTCTAAATTCTGAGTCTTGTTACAATGTACAAAGGAGGGTGTCTATATCCGTTTTCCCTCTTGGACTCTATGCTATCAAATCTACAATTAAAATCTACCTACCAGCATTAACTAAAGTAAATGCCATCTATCTACCTAAGGACGAGAGCTTAAAGGCTCAAGGTCCAATACAATATAGAAAGGCGCTTTCCATAAATGGTTCATTTACACATTAGCGCATCATCTTAATTGAAAACTCAAAAAGTTTCGGCTGGCCTTGTCCAGCTGTTTGTTGTCTTCCATGCTGGCTCGCTTGTCTTGGGCGATGCTCTTTGATGAGTTGGAGATGCTCCTGCATCATACTCCTCGGCTCGAAAACTTTCATGGGCTCCTATCCATGAGCTCCTGCACAGTCTGCCCATGATGTTGAATAACTGTTTCTATCTCCCAGCTGGCATCCTCCACTGGGTGATTCTTCCATTTCAACAGATATTCGAAGTACTGCTTTCGTCTGGTTCTCTTACCCGCTCGCTTGTCCAGTATGCACTCCATCTGCGGCTTCTCTGCAATTGGTAATTGCTTTTTCCACTCAACCACTGGTTTCTCAGTTCCAGTTTCAGCTTCTCCAGCCCTGTATGGGTATAAATCCGAAACATTAAATATCGGAGATATCCCGATGCCCTCCGACAACTCAATCTCATAAGCATTCTCTCCAAATTTCTTCAGGACCCTGCATGGCCCAATTTTCTTCATTTTTAATTTGTTGTACGTTCCCCTTGGGAACCTTTCCTTTCTCATGTGTGCTAGAACCATATCACCAACTTCGAACTGAAGTTGTCTCCGATGCTGATCTGCTCTGCGCTTGTACTCCTGATTTGAATTAATCATTCGTTGCTTCACCTTGCTATGAAGTTCCCTCATTGCTTCAGCGAACTCTTCAGCGTTTGCATTGCTAACAATAGTCTGTTCTGACTCCCTGAGTTTGGATACTCCTCTAAGCTGTCTGCCATATACAATCTCAAACAGACTTTTACCTGTGGTTCTGTTCATGGAATCGTTGTAAGCAAATTCTGCCTGTGCCAACACATTGTCCCAGCTGCTGTGGTGCTCTGTCACCAGGCTTCTCAACAAATCTCCCAAACTCCTGTTGACCACTTCCGTTTGTCCATCCGTCTGTGGATGATAAGCCGAACTAAATTCCAAATTAGTTCCTAGTTTCTTCCATAGCGTCCTCCAAAAATTCCCTATGAATTTGGTATCCCTGTCCGATACTATGCTTCTTGGCAATCCATGGAGTCGAATGAACTCCTTGAAAAACAAATTCGCGATGTGAGTCGCATCGCTGGTTTTATGGCATGGTATAAAATGTGCCATCTTCGAAAACCTATCCACCACCACAAAGATGCAATCGACCCCTCTCTGCGTTCTCGGCAATCCCAGTACGAAATCCATGCTGATCGCCTCCCACGACCTCTCTGGTATGGGCAATGGCTGGTAAAGACCTGCATTCTATTTCCGGACCTTCAAATGTTGATAAATTCGACACTTGTCAACAAACCTTTTGACATCTGCTCGCATGCTTGGCCAAAAATATGATTCGCTCAGTTTCGCAAATGTTTTGTCGTGGCCAAAATGTCCTGCTAAGCCTCCGTTGTGTTTCTCCTTTAGCAAATTCTACCTCATGGAGCAATTTGGAATACACAGTTGATTGCCTCTGAACAACAATCCCTCCTGGATCATGTAGTCTATCCATGGGCTCCGATCTCTGAGAACCGGATTCTCAGCTGCCTCATATGCTTCTCTGAAGTCTGCATCTCCGGCATACATGTCCTTTAGATTCTCAAAACCCAATGTTTTGACTCGGAATTCCTGCAGCAACAAACATTTCCTGCTCAAAGCATCAGCCACTTTTTTAGCAGTTCCTGAAATATGTTTGATCACAAACGTGAAATTCTGCATATACTCTACCCATTTTGCATGTTTCTAATTCAACTTATCCTGTTGACTCACAAACTGTAATGCATGATTATCACTATACAGAACAAATTCTTTTGGGATCAAGTAATGCCTCCACTTCTTTAATGCCTGGATGATGGCATAGAACTCTTTATCATACGTGGAGTATTTCAGCTTTGCATCATCCAGCTTCTCGCTAAAATATGCAACTGGCCTGTCCTCCTGACTCAAAACCGCTCCTATGGCATATCCACTCGCATCAAATTTCACTTGAAATGTCTTCCAAAAATCTAGCAACACCAACACTGGTTGCTCTGTGATTTTTCACTTCAACAGATTGAAGCTCTTTTTAGCCTCTGTTGTCCAGTGAAAAGTCTTATGCTGCTTCTTCACTGTGTCCATCATTGCTACGCTAATTCCACTAAAATTCCTAATAAATTTTCGGTAGAAACTAGCCAAACCATGGAAACTCCTCACCTCAAAAACATTTCTGGGCGATGGACAATTTTTAATCACTTCCACTTTTTCTGGATCCATCTTCAACTCATTTGCCGAAATAACAAAACCCAAATAAATGAGCTCTGTCTTCATAAATGAGGACTTATTCATGTTAATTAACAACTTCTCCTGCTGTAGTTTTCTCATCACAATGGCCAAATGTTTCAAATGTTCATCCTTAGTCTTATTGTAGATCAATATATCATCCAGATATATGACTACAAATTTTTCGATGAATTCCCTCAGGACTTCATTCATCAGTCTCATGAATGTGCTCGACGCGTTTGTCAAGCCAAACGGCATGACTAGCCATTCGTACAAACCTTCGTTTGTTTTGAATGTTGTTTTCCATTCATCACCTTCCCTCATGAGAATCTGGTGATATCCGCTCTTCAGATCAATTTTTGAAAAATAATTTGCCCCACTCAGGCAGTCCATCAGATCATCCATTCTCGGTAGTGGAAATCTGTACCTGATGGTAATTTTTTTGATCGCTCTGGAGTCGGTGGACATTCTCCAGCCTCCATATTTCTTTGGACTAAGCACGATTGGAACATCGCACAGACTCAGAATTTCTCTGACCAATCCTTTGTCCAACAACTCCTGGACCTGCTTTTTGACTTCCTCATTTTCCTGTGGTGTTAATCTGTACGTAGCCTTGTTCGGAAAACTGCTCCCTGGTATGAGATCAATGTGATGACTCACACTTTTCATCAGTGGCAACGAATGAGGTAATTCATCCACGATGATATCAGCGAACTCCTCCAGCAGTTCCTGAATTTCAACTGGTAAGTCATCCACTCTCGTGCTAGTCAGGACAATTCTTGGTTTCCTGACCACAAAGAATTGTGGATCTTCTTTCTTCTCCATCTTTGTGAGAAGCTCCTTCCCACTCATGAGAAGTATGGTGTTGATTACTTCCGGTTTCACCTCTTTATCCTTTATCAGAAGCAACCTGTGCGTTCTCCCATCCTTCTCTAAAGTATATGTGTTCATCCTCCCATCATGAACCACATTTCGGTCATATAGCCACAGCCTACCCAACAATAAATGACATACATCCATGGGAATAACATCACAGAGAATTTTATCATTATAACCCCCTATCTTGAATTCAACTAAGCATTGTTTCGTAACACTCACCTGGTGTCCTTTCTGTAGCCACGAAAGCTTGTATGGACTCAGGTGATCAGTTGTCTCCAGTGCTAGCTTCTCCACCATCTCAGTCGAAACAAGATTATCAGTGCTGCCACTGTCAACTATGACCTTGCATTTCCAATATTTGGTTTTGCAAGTTGTCCTGAACAGTCTGGTCCTTTGAGATGAATTCTCCTGCACCTCTTTCTTAGGTGTCAAAAGGACTTTATGCACTGTCAGTGACCTTCCTGCTTCGATGTCTTCATTTTCAATATGACGCCTTTGCACTTCGGCGATGTGAGCTTCTCCTCCATCCCTTTTTCTGTCTGGACAGTCAACTGCTTTATGTCCATCCTTTACACATGTGAAACATGTGATGATTCCACCTCGACCTCTTCCCCTACCTCTAGTACGAGGAAAAGTGTTTGCATCAACATAATCTTCTCTCTGTTCGTTATGTTGTCTCCTCGGCTCAGCATATGGTCCTTGCTGTGAGGTTCCACCTCTTTCAACTTTACCCTGAGGTTTCTTCCATTCCTCCTTGGGCTTCTAGTATTTGTCCTGGGCAACTGCCTTGCCTCTGGGCTGACTTCTACCTCACCCTCCCTGACTTTTCTTACGGCTCAGCTTCTCCTCGGCTTTCAGAGCCATATGGTAAGAATCCTCAACCGTCCGGATGGTTACCATACTTAATTCATCTTGAATTTCATACCTCAGGCCATTCAGATATCTGGCCACTTTCTCATCATCGCTCTCTCGATGACCTGCTCTTATTTTGAGCTTGTAAAACTCCTCGGTATACTCTTTTACCGTCATCAACTTCTGTCTCAGGTTTTGCATTCGCCTGAACAGTGTGATCTGATAATCCCTTGTAATGAACTTTGCCTTCATCTTAGCAATCATTCGATCCCAGCTTTTAATCTTCGGTTTGCCTTTGGAACGTCTATTTGCTTGTAGCTCATCCCACCACAATGCTGCATGTCCTTTCAATTTAGTGACAACATGCCTTACCTTTTTATTCTCTTCGATATCTTCATAATCGAAGTAGGTGTCAAGAGCCCTGATCCAATCCAGAAGCTCTTCTGCATCCAGACTCCCTTCATAGACTGGAATATCCATTTTGGTCTTAGAACTCATCCGAGTGATATCTTTTATCAATCGCTCATTGGCTACATCTTCAGCTGCAACTTCTCCTTGTGGTTTAGCTTCAACCTCATTGTCGGAATCGCTAAGATCCCCTGCACCAGCGTCTTTGAGATGTTTCCATCTCTTCGAGTCTCGCTCTGAGATCTCATATCTGTCTTTCCATCTCTGGATTTCCTGTCGGCCTACCTCTTCTCCTCACCTCCCTGTCTTCTGGGTCAGGTAATTGCCTCTCTCTTCTGGGCGGCATGGTGAAATTCTTCTTTCTCTCTGTTGCATAAAACAAAGAGCTTATCCCGCTCTGATACCACTCTGACGTAGCACACGCCTCCCACGCATCCCGCTCTCTCCAGGACCTTCTTTCTCCTACGGCCCGAAGAAAAAAATTTGTTCTTCCAACCCACTTGTCGGGAGTTCTCGATCCCCACAGAACTATTCTTCCAACCTCCCTTGTGTCTATTGGGAAATCGGACCTCGCGTAGTAAGGAGGCCTGTACTCGGGTCGCACTAAACTCCAAAACCCGACGAATATTCCTTACACATCTTTCTCTGTCTTTATCGGGTAATTCCCCGTCGAGAAATCGGTAAACACACAGTCGTGTGTCACTGCTCCCAAAAATCTCCGATTCCCGAACTCCGATGCCACCTGTCCTCTGCACTGTCGCCTGGACCCCATGTTTTCCAATAAATTGAGAAATCGCGGTTCGGGAATTCGCAACTCCTGTGGCCCGTTTCACAGGACCTTCCAAGTCTCGAACTCTGATATGCGATGCCACCTGTCAATACCAAATGCGATCATTGTGGGACCCGTCGCAATTCAGAGTTTCGTGAATCCTCCGTGGTTCTTTCGACAACAAGAGTTCCGAAGTGCCGAAACCCGATGCATACGTGGCCGCTCTCCTCCACGTCACCCTTTCCTCGTCGTGCTATCGGATATCGCGTGATCGTGATTTCACTTGCAGTATTTCCTTGGCATGGGAAAATCCCAAATGTCGAGTCCCCGACTCTCTAGATCGTTGACACGCGTCCAGTCCGAAATCTACGGCTGTGCTTCTTTCGGGAAATCGCGGATCGCGATTTCTTCCTGTAAGGGTTCTATGACTCCGGAGACTCTGATTCTCCGATGAGTCAAGTCCTGATGACTCTCGAGCTCTTCCCTGCGTGTTAAGGCTTAACATGTGTGCAACTCTTCCAAGATCAACGGGTGGTGGGATTTCACTAATTTCTTCTTCGAATCCTGATCGTCGACTCCTCCTCCTTCAGGATTTCTTGAAAATGACTAAGTGCCTCTCTCGAGACTTGTTCTCTAAACCTGCGTTCCCAGCTCCTGCTCGAAAATTTCTTCGACACGGTTCTTCTACGCTCCCTTTCAATGATATCACAAGGGTTCTATCCCTCCTGAGCTTGCACGCCTTCTCGCGCTCAGCCTTCAATGCTTTCCAAGTGTTGAATCTTTCAGACTCTGCGCACTCACTGTAGCAGCAGTCGTCCAACTCCTTTGCTCAGACTAACAACTGATACTTCCTTTTGTCCAGCCTGCGCACTTTTTGCACGGCTTCAACAACCCAAAGTAACTTCCGGGCGAATGAGAAAAAATGGTTAAACCATCTAGCCTTCATCAACGCACTCCTTGTGGATGAATTTGACTGCACTCTATGCAGGAATCTCCTGGCTCAGATAGAGAAACAATTGAAACTCATTCTCTCTTAGACTTTAAGCTAAAACCATGAAATCTCATGCACAACATATCTAAAGCAAATGCATAACCAGAAACAAACATTCATGAGCACATAAATAATATACACAGAGAAAACAACACCAGACATGAATTTGAATCAAAGACTCTCTTCTATTAACTCAAATCTGTACATGGGTGTTCTTCACAATTCCTCTACTTGCTCTTCTTCTCTCCTGAATGCTTCTGAATTCTGAGTCTTGTTACAATGTACAAAGGAGGGTGTCTATATTTGTTTTCCCTCTTGGACTCTATGCTATCAAATCTACAATTAAAATCTACCTACCAGCATTAACTAAAGTAAATGTCGTCTATATACCTAAGGATGAGAGCTTAAAGGCTCAAGGTCCAATACAATATACAAAGGCGCTTTCCATAAATGGTTCATTTACACATTGGCGCATCATCTTAATTGAAAATTCAAAAAGTTTCGGCTGGCCTTGTCCAGCTATTTGTTGTCTTCCATGCTGGCTCGCTTGTCTTGGGCGATGCTCTTTGATGAGTTGGAGATGCTCGTGCATCACATGGGCTTAAAGGATCAAATGGTTGCTCAAACAAACTTTAAAATCAACCCCCAAATAAAAAATTGGTGCTACCGGTAGAACCATTTTTTGTAACTGGATTAAAATTACAACTTTTTTCAAGCATGGGCTTAAACGATAAAATGGTTGCTCAAAAAAACTCTAAAATCAACCCCCAAATCAAAACGTGGTGCTACTGATAGCACCGATTTTTCTAACTGGGTCAAAATTACAACTTTTTTCAAGCATGGCCTTAAAATATAAAATAGTTGCTTAGAAAAACCTTGAAATCAACACCTAAATAAAAACATGACGCTACCTAAAGAAACATGTTTTTTCTAAGCGTTAAACTTACAGCTAATTACGACCTAATTCAAACTGTGGCCTTGAAAACAAATCCCTACACAAATAAAAAACCCAAAATTGGATCCTAAATGGTCACTTGAAAATTTATTTACTAACTTTTTCTTTTTCTTAAATTAACATTAAAAACTAAATAAAGAGAAAATATAAA
>JZKD02S2074582.1:9210-19745 GCA_000966675.3 Picea glauca
TGTTGATTCAGATATGGCAGGTGATAAAGACAGTAGGAGGAGCACCACAGGGTATATTTTTACTATAGGTGGAACAACAGTAAGTTGGATTTCGAAACTGCAAAAGGTTGTTTCAATTTCAACAACAGACGCAGAGTATGTTGCTGCTACATAGGCTAGTAAAGAGATGATTTGGTTACAAAGGTTTATGGAGGAATTGGGAAAGAAGCAGGAGAACAGTCGATTGTACTATGACAGTTAGAGTGCCATTCACCTTGCAAAGAACTCAGCCTTCCATTCGAAGACTAAGCATATACAGTTGAGGTACCACTTCATATGATCTGCCTTGGAAGATGGACAATTGAAGCTGGAAAAGATACACACTAGCCAGAATCCTGCAGACATGTTAACAAAAGGAGTAACCAGGGAGAAACTAAGTTCCTGCTCAGTTTCAATTGGTCTTCAAGAATGAAGATGAAAATGAGAAATTTTCCAGGTCCAGGAAGGTTCAGAGTCTAGCATATACAGCAGCGGTAGAGTTGTTGAGACCAGTCTCCAAGTGGGAGATTGTTGGTTGTGGAGCCCGATTATCTTCCTGATTCAGAGGTCCTTGCTTTTGGCCATGTTTATACCCCATGAAGTATTTACACCCCAAAAGTATGTACACTCTTCCACGCGGGGGAGTGCAGAGTGGGGTACCCCCTCTGCAGGGTCCGGGGGGGCTATCCCCCCGGCTGGGGGGTCTGGTGGCAAGCGGGCCCTCGAAGGAAAAGTTGCCTTGTAAAAGTATATTGTAATTTCATTGTAAATCTGGACCATTCATTATAAGGTCACAGATCTAACGGTAGAGATTATGTTAGGGTTTTTTGCCCTAGAAGGCAACCCTCTTTTATGAGGGAAATGTATCGCAGCTATGGTTGATGGTGAATATTGTATTCTGAGAGAGGAGAATGTGAGAGAAAGAAGAGGAAGTTACAGTGGGTTTTGTTGTAGGTTGTATCCCTTCATTTGCTGAATAATAATAAAGGAAGGACCTGGCAATTTCTCTGGTGGACGTAGCCCACACTGGGTGAACCACGTAAATTTGTGTCTCTCTTGTATTGTGTGTCTTATGTGTTTTGTTTATGCATTTGTTTTATTTTATGGCTCCGCGGTCCTGTTTTTCTAACACGCGCACTAAATTCTAGCACCGCGCGGAAAAATGTTGGTGTGCGGGTGCGCACGGTAAATTTTGGCGTCTCGCGGAAAAATGTTGGTGTGCGGATGCACATGCTAAATTTAGCATTGCGCGATGTGCATACACATAATAAGGTGTGTGCAGTGTGCACACACATAATAATGGTGTGTATGGTGTGTGCAGTATTGGCAGAGCGCAGAGGAGTTTGGTTGGTGTGCACGCAATGTGGGTATATGTTGTCGCGCGACAATTTAGTTAATGGTGTGCGCAGAGTACTGGTGTGCGGTGGGGGCATACTAAACTCTGGCATGGTGCAGTGCGTAGAGTGAAATGCACGAGGAATACCAATGAGTGATACAAAAATTTCACGCAACGGGTAATAATGCAAGAACCAAAACTGTGTGCGATGGTTATTGGCGCGTGACAGAAAAGCAGCGCGCGCAAGTTATTAGCGCGACAGAGAAGTGATGAACAGTGGTTATAGGTGTGCCTTAAACGATTTATCTTGTGGTGTTGTTTTGCATGGTAAATATGGGTGTTCAGGTTGAAATTTGTGCGCAAAAGTCGTTTGGATAGTGAAAAGGAACAAAAAAACAACGAAATTCCGCAACATTTTATACTATTTGAACGTCATCTTTTTGTAGCACGTTTTTGAGGCCCTTAAGAGAGTTTTTAGCAATGGAAAAACCATGAGAATAGAGTGACGCTTTAATTTCACAACTCAAATAAAAGAGCTCAGAGAGAGATTTCTAATGGTGTAAATCGTTCATCAAACAGAGCTTTTATGAGAAAGTTACAGCATAAACAGTGGAGGGTAAATTTTACGACCCGTCTAACTTCCAAGAGCCATAGTGCATACCTTGAGGAAATGGAGACACTACCTCATGGGGAAAAGGTTTGAGCTAAGAACAAACCATAATGGTATGAAATATTTATTTGATCAACCAAATCTAAATGTTAGGCAAAGAAGATGGTTAGAAATTCTCAGTGAATATGACTTTGATATAAAGCATATCAAGGAAAAAGAGAACAAAGTGGTTGATGCACTCAGTAGAAGAGTGCATGAAATGCATGATACAACCATTAGCATGTACCAATCAGATTTGAAACACAAAATTTTGGAGGTTGCAAATTTAGATTTGCATTACAAGGAATTAGTGGCAAAATTACAGCAAGGTAATTTGCAGCAGAAAATTGAAAAATACAAGCTAGACATTGATGAAATTCTGAGGTATAGGGGAAGAATTTATGTACCAAATTCTCAGGAATTAAAAAATCTGATATTGAGGGAAATGCATAATGTACCTTATGTTGGGCACCCAGGTTATCATAAAACTATTGCAGCTGTCAAGGACCAATATTATTGGCCAGGCATGAAGAAAGAAGTTGCAGATTTTATTGCCAAATGTTTGGAATGTCAAAAGGTAAACACTGAGCATAGACACCCAACTGGTTTGCTACATCAATTACCCATTCCTGAGTGGAAGTGGGAAGTTGTAACCATGGATTTCATCACTAAACTTCCCAGAGAAAACAAGCAACATGATTCTATCATGGTAGTGGTGGATAAGTTTACTAAAGCTACCCATTTTATTCCTGTAAAGCTCACTCACAAAGCAGCCAACATTGTTGATTTTTATATGAGAGAAATTGCTAGATTACATGGCATAGCCAAGACAATTGTGTCTGACAGACATCCAAAATTTACCTCAAAATTTTGGAAAGGATTATTTAATGGATTTGGAACAAATTTGAATTTTAGTACAGCTTATCATCCAGAATCAGATGGACAAACAGAGAGGGTGAATCAAGTGATTGAAGATATGTTGAGGATGTATGTGATGGATAAACCATCAAAATGGGAAGACTACCTACACTTGGTAGAGTTTGCTTATAACAATGGGTACCAAACGTCTCTAAAGATGAGCCCATTTGAGGCACTTTATGGCAGAAAGTGTAACACACCAGTAAGCTGGGATAACCCAACAGATAGAGCATTGGTTGGGCCAGATTTGCTCAGATTTTCTCAGTGAAATGGAGGAGCAAATGTTGAAAATAAAGCAAAATTTAAAGGTTTCCCAAGATGGGCAAAAAATCTATGTTGATAAGAGTAGAAATCATAGGGAATCTAAAGTGGGAGACCATGTATTCCTGAAAGTGAAAGCCAACACAAGTTCCCTAAAGTTGGGAAATTGTTCAAAGTTGGCAGCTCGCTATTGTGGGTTGTTTGAAATCCTAGAGAGGATTGGTCCAGTAGCTTATATGATTGCATTGTCTACATCTATGTTTGTTCATAATGTATTCCATGTATCATTGCTTAAGAAACATATACCTGATGTTAATCATGTTATTGATTGGAATGTGATTCAGGTGGAGCAAGAAGGCGCTTTCCAAGTGCATCTGATACGCATTTTGGAACAGAAAATCAAACATCTTTGGAATCAAGCCATAGGGATTGTAAAGGTCCAATGGACCTGATATGGTCCCGAGGACGCTACTTGGGAGCATGAGGATGCAATGCGGGCAGAATACCCACATCTTTTTGAGGATTTTTGAAATTTTGTTGTGTATGAGTACATAATGCACTGAGGACAGTGCATAAATAAGGGGAGGGGATTATAATATCCCTAGGCTGAACCCAATTGTAATGTAAATGAAAATGTACTTAAGTTGGTGAGCTATTTGATATCATTTTTTGTATGCACCTTTCATGGCATAGTGCGCACATGTATTGCGCAGTAAAATGAGGAAGTGTGCACATTCCAGGTTACTACACGCAGCAACTTAAGTGAGCGCGATTTTGAGGCCAGGGAGCCTTTGTGTATATGTTATGTTTTATAGGCTGGTGAGACAATTTTGTGATGATTAGGCCAGAGAGCCTAGAGGTTAAAGGCCAGTGCACCTATTTTTGTATATGTCTCATCATTAATATAAAATACATTGTTGCACGCAGACCAACCACAATAAAAGAGTATGGGGGACTAAACTCCACTAGTTAGGGAAATGGAGGGATAAAAGTTAAGGAAAAGGGATAAGTTAGGGAGCTTAAGTCAAAAAGGAATATTATATTAATATTTCTTAAAATATAAAGTATGGTAATTATTTTATCCTAAGTTCCAAAGTTGGGGACAAGTGGGCCAAAGTAGCTCCCAACATGACAAGTGTCAGGTTGGGGACATGCATACATATTGTTGGGACTTAGTTCATTTCCGATGATTCTTTCCATTTTTCCTTCCATCATTCAGTCAGTTAGTCAATCATCCATGAGAATTCGCACACTCATTGAGCTATCTCCCGTACCTTCATGTCACTGTACCTAAACCTATATCCATAGCCATACTCGTTTCTTTAGTTGGTTAGCTTGGGAGTTGGATCGAAGAAGCGGGTTGTCAGGCCCATGGGATATTGAAGAGGCAGGTTGTCAGGCCTGTGAGTAATTCTCTAGGTGAGAGAATTGTTGGGAATTGACTTCCTAAAGGTGATAAACTGCATCTACAAGGCTTTGAGACTTCTTGTCCGGCCTATTGCTGAAGCCCGGAAAGGAAGTGGGGAAGTCGAAGGACTGTTGAGTAGAGAAGGGGCACACTTCCTGGGGTGAGACAGGCATGTAGGGAATGAGGGATTGTAGGTTGTTAGTTTGAGTTGGCACCTGTGACAGAGTCTTTCCTGTTGTCTGTGAACCATTATCCTGATTAGGAATCCCTTTACCCGGGTGGAGTTTAGTCCTAGCTCAGGGGTGACCCACTACTGAGAGTGATGAGAAGTGTGGTCTAAAGCTGGGAGGTTCATGGAAGGTCTGGATGCAGTTGGTGATATTTTTACCAAGATAAGTGTCAATTGTGTGATAAATTTACATGTTGCATTATTATTTACGTGTTTGTTTTTATGGGTTTATCCTATGTGTGTTTATAACTGTCTCTATATTTATGGGTATTATGTATATGCTGCATGTATATGTTTATTGTTGTTTCAGTATGAATCCGTGCATTTACAAAATGTATTTGTCTGTGCGGGTGCGCGTTCTAAATTTACAAAAATATGTTGGTGTGCGGGTGCGCGCACTAAATTTTGGCACTGCGCAGAAAAATGTCGGTGTGCGGGTGCACGCGCTAAATTTTGGCACCGCGCGGAAAAATATTGGTGTGCGGGTATGTGCGATAAATTTAGCATTGCGTGGTGTGCATATGCATAATAAGTTGTGTGCGGTGTGCACACACATAATAATGGTGCACATGGTGTGCGCAGTATTGGCAGAGCGCAAAGGAGTTTGCTTGGTGTGCACGCAATGTGGGTATATGTTGTCGCGCGACATTTTAGTTAATGTTGTGCGTAGAGCACTGGTGCGTGATGGGGGCGTACTAAAATTTGGCATGGTGCAGTACCTAGAGTGAAATGCGTGAGGAATACCAGCATGCGATACAAAAATTTCGTGCAACGGGTAAAAGTGCAAGAACCAAAAATGTGCGCAGTGGCTATTGGCGCGCGACACAAAAGTAGCGCACGCAAGTTATTGGTGCAATAGAGAAGTGATTCACAGTGGTTATAGGTATGAGGAGCACAATTTACCTTGTGGTGGTGTTGTGCATGGTAAATATGGGTGTACAGGTTGAAATTTGTGCGCGAAAATTCGTTTGGATGGTGAAAAACAACGAAAAACCAGCAAAATTCCACAACATTTTATACTATTTGAATGTCATCTTTTTGTAGCACATTTTTGTAGCTCTTAAGATCATTTTTAGCAACGCAAAAACCACGAGAACAAAGTTTAGGCACACTTTGTCTCTATAGATCAAATAAAAGATCTCTAAGAGAGCTTTCTAATGGTGTAAACCTTTCGTCAAACAGAGCTTTTATGAGAAGGTTACAACACAAACAGTGGAGGATAAATTTTAAGACCCAACTAACTTCCAAGAGCCATAACTTTCTTCTCCGAAATCTGATTGAGGCACAGGAGTAGTCAATGGAAAGATATTGAACCATGTAAGACATTCCCAGAGATGAATTAAATTTTTGGGCATGCTAAAATTGTTTAATATGGCAAAGAAGGTACCTGTAGAATTCCATACCAAAAACAAGAATTGACCTAGAACTCTAGCAGGTTGTAACTAGCAGCCCGGAATCCAGAAAAAGGTGAAACTTGGACAAAGTGTCCATAATATGTATATGAAGAAACCCAATTGAGATTCTATGAAAAATCAAATGGATTAGGTGTGAAATTGCATAATTACAGCACAGAGTTGTGCCTAGTTGAAAAATGAACAGAAAAAGTAATGGACAAATTTCTAATAACCATAACTTCCTGCTCAAGACTCAGAATTGAGCATGGAAGCATGTGTTGGAAAGGTCTTAGACATTGGAATATAATTATCTACCTAGAAAATTGATATGGGCACTCAATTTTTCAGGAAATCAGAAGAAAGAATTATGATATAATATTGAACCAGAATGGTTCATATTTTTTCCTGAAATCGTTGAAACGGTTAGCCTGACAAAGTTTTGTTGGCTGCACATTTTGCAGAGTTAACAACCACTAGATCAGATCAATATCAACACAAATTCCATGGGAATGGAAGAGGCACAAGAGACTTACAACCAAGAAGATGAGATTAGATGGATGGATGTCCATTTGGGCATTGAAGGAACAAATTCCAATGGACATGGAGAAGGAAGGGATGAAAACATGAATATGGTAGAGACCATTAAAAATTTGCAAAATGATATCCAGATCCATAAGGCTGATAATGAAAGGCTTATGAGAGCCAAGGAGAAACGGGATGACTTCAACATGAAGTTATTACAGATCTTGAACAAAATAGAAAAGAAATTGGATAAGGAGAGTGGCTCAAGCAAATTAGGAAGTCACGGGTCTCATGATGAGAAAAGAAGAACAAGAAGTGTTAGCGGACATCACCATCACTCCCCAAGGCATTCCAATAAGAGAGAACACAACAGCTAAATTCCATCCCTTGTCAAGAAGCATAAGAATTCTAGGGTGGATAAGCTACGAGGAGAAATGAACAAAATCAAACCTCCTACATTTGATGGTGAGCACAAGAAGGACGAAGATGCAGAGACATGATTGTTGGGCATGAGAAAGTATTTTCAATTGCATAATTATTCTTCTCATGCAGAAGGTAGAATTTCCATCTATCAACTCAAGGGAAAGGCATCCATGTGGTGGGATCAGCTTGTGCAGGTGCAACAAATTAAAGAGAAAAGTGTTGCTTGGAGGGAATTCAAGAAGTATTTTGAGAAGAAATACTCGACTAAGAAATACTATGACAAGAAAATGAAAGAGTTCTTTGAACTCAAGCTTGGGAGTATGACCATAGATAAATATGAAAGAAGGTTTTTAGAACTGTTGAAGTATGTTTCTTTCATTAAGGATGAAACAATTAATATTCAGAGCTATTTGAGTGGATTGCCATCATTCATCAGTGACAAAATACAGTATGATGATCCCAAGACATTGGAGGAGACCATAAGGCGAGCTAAATGCCTATATGATCAACAAAAATCAAGGCCAACTTTCCAAAAATCTTGGGAAAACAAAAAGAAATTCAAGATGGATCAGAGGAGGAAGAGAGTTAAGCCACCATTATTCAGAAATAATACTCAGGGACAACCAATTTCTAGAGAACCCAGAACAATTGAGACAGGGGGTCAAAGGCCAAGACAACCACCTATTCAATGTTGGGGTTGTAAAGGAGATCATATGTTTAGAGATTGTCTACACAGAGGTGAAAAAGTGAGAACTGTTCACAATGTACAGCAAGATGAAACTGTGGAGGACATGGGCAGAAATGTACCAAGGATCTATGTAGCCCTTGACAACAAGCAAGCAGATTATCAGTCACATATGATTGAAGTGGAAGGTATGATCAACAACCAAACCATTGTTATTTTAATTGATTTAGGAGCTACTCATAGTTATATAGATCCTAAGCTGGTGGAAAGTTTGCATTTGCCAAGAAGAAAGCATGGAAAATCTTGGTTCGTGCAACTAGCTACCGGAGCTAAAAGAAAAGTTAATGAGATGGTTAAGTCATGTCTTATGGACATGAATGGACTGAACACCAAGGCAGATTTGCACATCTTACCTTTAGGTTCCTATGATTGTCTAGTTGAGATGGATTGGTTGGACCAACACCATGCTATCCTAGACTATCAAAACAATGCATTTACTTGCTTGGATGAGGAAGGGAACCTAAGGAAATTGCAGGTAATTCCCAAGGTAGTAACCATCAGAGAAATTACAGCATTGCAGCTAAAGAAATGTTACATAAACGGGTGTCAAATATTTGCAGCACATATGGAAGAGACACCTAAAGATAAGGTGCCAAATTTGGAAGATTATGCAGTCCTGGAAGATTTTGAAGATGTGTTTAAGGAGGTACCAAGACTACCCCCAAAGAGAGATATTGATTTCTCTATAAATTTAATGCCTGGAGCAACTACAGTGTCAAAGACTCCTTACAGAATGAGTACACCAGAGCTGAAGGAGTTCCAAATGCAGATTGAAGAACTCCTGAAGAAGGGGTATATACGCCCAAGTGTGTCACCTTGGGGTGCCCCAGTCTTGTTCGTGAAGAACAAAGATGGGACATTAAGATTGTGCATTGATTTTAGACAGTTGAATAAAGTGACTGTTAAGTACAAGTATCCTCTGCAAAGGATTGATGATCTCTTTGATCAATTGAAGGATGCAAAGATAGTTTCAAAGATAGATCTCAGGTCAGGATACCATCAGGTAAGGATTAAAGAGGAATATATCAGCAAGACCGCCTTCAGGACAAGGTATGGTCATTATGAGTTCACAGTGGTGTCTTTTGGGTTGTCAAATGCACTAGTTGTTTTCATGTTCTTAATAAATGGTGTTTTCCGAGAATATTTAGACAAGTTTGTCATTGTATTTTTAGATGACATTATTATATATTCTAAGTCAGAGGAAGAGCATGAACATCATTTGAGGATGGTTTTTCAAGTATTAAGGGAGCATCAGTTGTATGCCAAATTGAGCAAGTGCTCATTTTATCAAAAGAAAATTCATTATTTGGGGCATATCATTTCATAGGATGGGATAGCAGTGGATCCTGAGAAGATAGAAGCCATTAGAGAATGGTCGGCACCAAAGAATGTGACAGAGGTCAGATCATTCATGGGCCTTGCCGGCTACTATAAGAGATTCATTGAAGGATTCTCAAAGATTGCACACCCAATCACTTCCTTGCAAAGAAAGGGTGTGAAGTTTCAGTGGACATTGGATTGTGAAAAGAGTTTCCAACACTTGAAGAAATTATTAACAAGTGCTCCAATACTAAGGATTGCAGACCCAGATGAAGACTTCATTGTATGCACAGATGCATGTAAAGAAGGACTTGGTGGAGTCCTTAGTCAAAATGGATTTGTTATATGTTATGAATCAAGGAAGTTGAAGGAGAATGAAAGACATTATGCTACTCGTGATTTGGAGTTGGCAGTCATAGTGCATGCCTTGAGGAAATGGAGACACTACCTCATGGGGAAAAGGTTTGAGCTAAGAACAAACCATAATGGTCTGAAATATTTATTTGATCAACCAAATCTAAATGTTAGGCAAAGCAAATGGTTAGAACTTCTCAACGAATATGACTTTGATATAAAGCATATCAAGGGGAAAGAGAACAAAGTGGTTGATGCACTCAACAGAAGAGTGGATGAAATGCATGCTACAACCATTAGCATGTACCAATCAGATTTGAAACACAAAATTTTGGAGGCTGCAAATTTAGATTTGCGTTTCAAGGAATTAGAGGCAAAATTACAGCAAGGTAATTTGTAGCAGAAAATTGAAGAATACAAGCTAGACAATGATGAAATTCTGAGGTACAGGAGCAGAATTTATGTACCAAATTCTCAGGAATTGAAAAATCTAATATCGAGGTAAATGCATAATGTACCTTATGTTGGGCACCCAGGTTATCATAAAACTATTGCAGTTGTCAAGGGCCAATATTATTGGACAGACATGAAGAAAGAAGTTGCAGATTTTATTGCCAAATGTTTGGAATGCAAAAAGGCAAAGGATGAGCATAGACACCCAACTGGTTTGCTACAACCATTACCCATTCCTGAGTGGAAGTGGGAAGTTGTAACCATGGATTTCATCACCAAACTTACCATAACAAACAAGCAACATGATTCTATCATGGTAGTGGTGGATAAGATTACTAAAGTTGCCCATTTTATTCCTGTAAAGCTCACTCACAAAGCAGCCAACATTGTTGATGTTTATATGAGAGAAATTGCTAGATTACATGGCATACCCAAGACAATTGTGTCTGACAGAGATCCAAATTTTACCTCAAAATTTTGGAAAGGATTATTTAATGGATTTGGA
>JZKD02S2074582.1:30254-44808 GCA_000966675.3 Picea glauca
TCTCTTGGGGAGGACTTTCTATATTGGTTTGAGTTATCTCTTGAACATTGTATAAGCTATTTATGATAAGGAAGTTTTTGTTGGGTTTTCTTCCCCTAGAGGGTTTCCCAGGATAGATGTTGTGCCTCTTGTGAATGTGTATTTCTCAGTGATCTTGTTCTTATTATGCTCTTATCTATTGAAATGCAAAGAACTATAATCATGGCATAAACATTAACAGTTGTTAACTATCTCACATATGATAAAGAGTTGTGTGCATTAGTTCAAAGCATAAAGAAATAGAAGCACTAATTGTTAGGGAAGGAAACAATCATACATACAGATCATCAACCCTTACAATATCTCCAAGCACAAACCAAATTGCAACAATCTTGAAATTACATATGGATGGGTTTCCTACAACAATTTCATTTGGTAATCAAGTACAAAAAGGGTACAAGTGACAAGGTAGAGAACTATTGTCTGCAGGGAAAAATACTCTACCATATTGGAAAGCTATGTATTCCTACAAGTGAATGAGTCCATGTAATACAAGAAGCTCACATTTCTCTTGTGTTTGGGCATTTTGGGGTAGGAAAAACTATGGCTCATTTGTAGAGGTTTTGTTACTGGCCTAAAATGAAAACAATTGTAACTAAATATGTAAAGGGGTGTGTGATGTGTTCTACTTGTAAACCCACTAATAAAAAAATGGGGCTATACTCACAAATGCTTGTTCCATCCCATCCATGGGAAAGTATCTCCATGGATTTTGTAGCGAGTTTACCAATGTTGAAAAAGGGTCATGACTATTTTTATGTTGTAGTGGATAAGTTCAGCAAGATGTGTATCTTAATGCCATGTAAAAAGTAGATCATTGTTGAGCAGACTACTAATCTCTTCTTTCAATATGTTTGGGTTCACTTTGGGTTACCCACATCCATTATCTCGGATCGAGATACTCAATTCCTTGGGGATTTTTGGACAAGCTTGTGGAGAATGATGGACACCAAGCTGAAGAGGAGAACTACTTTCCATCCACATATAAATAGACAAACAAAGGTTTTTAATTGAATAGTGGTACTTTTTCTTCGAGGCTATTGCAACAAGCATCCAAAAGTATGGGATGAACAAATACCCTATGTACAACATGCTTAAAACCGAGCCTTACATTCCTCCACTCAGTTTTCACCTTTTGAGACATGTTTTGGGTACCTACCTAAAGTTCCCTTAGACTTGATGTATGGGAGAGATGCTGATTCAAATGAAGAAAGAAATGAAGACAAATCCTGCAAGTTCATCCAAAGGATCCAACAGGTACACCAAACAGTCAGGGAACAGTTGGAGAAAAGTTAAGCACAATATAAAGCTCGGCATGACAAGCACATGTTTGATCATAAGTTCCATGTTGGAGACCAAGTATGGCTTCACATCAACAAGGAAATATTGAAAGGTGAAGGCAAGAAACTCAAGCCCATTCGTTATGGACCCTTCATTGTTTTGGAGAGAAGGGGTACCAATGATTTTCGTCTAGATCTTCCACCTTATATGCAGATTTACTCAGTTGTAAATGTAGAGAAATTGAAACTTTTTTAGCCTTCCATGATCATGGATTAGGATGAGGAAGTTTCGATACCTTCAGTTGATGAGTTTGCTCCTGAGTACTTGGATGAGTTTAAGGAAGATATCATCCTGGACAAAAGGACGAGGACTTCACACAAGGGTGATGTTGATTATCTTCGAGTAGGTTTAAAGGGCACACATCCAAGCAAGGCAAAGTGGATTGAGAAGGACAAGGTGAGGGAACTCTTCCCTCACTTATCTGTTGATTGATGCAAGCTTTTGGTGGTCCAAAAAGCTCTCAGTGGGAAGGTGTGATCCAAAAATGATCCAGAGAAGACTAAGGACAACTCAACACTCGCATAAGCAACTCACGAAGCTCAGAATGGCCTCAACAAACAGAGAAAGCGAAAAAATTCGAAGTCCTAAAAAATAAGTGAAAGTGGCATCATCTCGAAGAGCGCATCGAAATATTTCCAACGATGTAAATGGATCGTCAAATAGAGTTACGAATCGAAATATATTCGCGGTCACAGTTTGGTCAACCTAGCTCAGACAACAAGGGATGAGTCAACATCCATACTGCTGATGTCAACATCAATACATATGATGTCATCATTCATACAGTGTATGTGGAACACTTAGGAGGCGACACATGTCATGTTGACGTCAACATGGTGACATGGCAGCACTACAGGGTGCCACATGTCACTCGTTTTTGGATTTTTCGGGTCGATCCATGGACCAATAAAAAAGCACCATGTGGCAGTTCATATAGCCACGTGGCATACTATACGGTGACATGGTAGGATGATGTGGCAGGTGACCATGTAGGTGGTTGGCTGCCACATGGCCCAGTCATGTGTTGCCACGTGGTAGTGGGAAAATGCCGAATGAGGGCTCGAGAACCAAATTTCAAAAATAAAAATGGAGAGTCCGCCAAATCTGATGGAACCCCACCAGATATGGCGACCCAACGGACATATCTAAACCACCTCCAAAATTTGGTGAACCACCATACATATCTATGCATATAAGTTATAACGACAACCCAAAAGGGGAGGCACACAAACTTGACCCCAGGACCTCCCCCATTGCATACGCCTTAGCTATAGCTCCACCACCATTGGGCCAAATGACCCCATTGTTTATCTGCCCATGAGTTTTATTTAAATTTTGAAATCCGCTAGTGCACGGGGGAGAGGCGCGCGACGGTACGACCAAGCACAATTTTCGAGGCATTTTTTTGAAATTAATTGCAGGTTGCAGGGAATGGAAAACGAGACAAAATTTCTCTTGGGCCTGGGAATGCCAGAGTCAGATTGAGGCATGAAGGCAATAATTTTTGGGTAATTCGACGCCACGAATTCAATGGTGCTATGTGTTTTCTGATCTGAGCAAAGCTTCTATAGCTTAATTCCAGAATGAGGTATATGTATGTATTTTGCCAAATTATTTTGTTGAGTTAATAAAAAGGCCTACCCATTTGAGAGCAGGACCCGGAGACGTAGTCCACCAGGGACGAACTCCGTTATCAAGTTTTTTTCTTCATATTTGATGCTTATGTCTCTTCATTATTGAACTTTTCCTTCTTTAATGGTTCACTTTAATTTATGCTCATTTAATACAATTCTTTATAAGTCACTTTGATGAAAAGATCCTGGATCATTTGTTTATGGAAAACACCTCTCATTAAATCCCTAGAGTCTCTTTTTAAAAAACTCAAAGGTTTCTTTCTCACCTATGCGTCCAACGAAGATGAAAAAGCACGAGGTAGAAAGGATAACAATTACACAATCGAACAAGGTCTACTTAATCCACATAATATGCCACCAAAAAAGTATGGCCTCATATTTGACAAGGCAATGCCATCCCGAAGGTCAAAATTTTATGTTGGCTTCTCTCACACAATTAATTGCTTAGTGTAAACTATATATAAAAGAGGGAAATCACAAGGCCCTCCCATTGCCCCTGTGCAAAAGTGAGGCAAAAAGAACCGAACACTTGTTCCTCCAGTCACCATCCAAACCTATCTTCAAGTGATTAGGGACCTCCAAATAGATTATCTTCATCGAATAAACTAGTGGTAGATACTTGTATCTTGTAAAAAACAATACCCGCATCCTCTCAAGGGAAGAACGTTTCTAGTCTAAGTTTGGAAGGCCCTTTAAAAATTCATTTTTATGGAAAGTTTGGTTGGCTCACAATAGTTCCATCTTCAATAAAAAAAGAACAATCTCCCCTCCAAACAATCTCATTGGTGAGAAGACTTGTGGAGGACTCTATCAAAGTACAAGATAGAGGAAAATATAACCTCATATTTAGAATGGTCTAGATAAATATAGATCTAGAATATTTGAGACACACCTCCTCTTTCTAAACATCAAATTACACTTTGGCTAATGAGTACAAACAAGATAAACTCATGATTGAACAAAGATGAATTAGAAACTTGGAGGCTAGAAAGATCTTATTCCACTCTCTTCTTCGATGGAGCTTCAAAGGGGAATTTTAGGGTGGTAGGTGAGGGGGGTTATCTATGTTCCTAATGGACAATAATAGACCCAATTTACATGGACATAGATATCAACAATGACATCAAATGCTTGACAGTCTTCTCAGGACTAAAAATCATCATCAAGCTAACTAGGAACACTATAACAATTATCAGAGATTCTTCTTTGGTTATCTATGCCTTGAGATTAGAGAGGGATAATGCTACTCTGTCATGGGTTACTAATCTTCAGAACAAAAAAAACATCATTTCACCCATGTTTTTTTTCGGTTATGTTCTCCAAAGAAACAAGTCAGAAGCAGATGCTATGGAAGATAACGAGGCATTTCTTAGTGACGATCTGTTGAAAAAATAAGGTAGCGAGGGGATCTCCGAGCATCAAGATTTTGTTCCATAATGCATTCCATATTTAATTTTTGAGAGAGGAACAAGGGGGGGGGGTAATATCCATTTAGCCTCCCTCACAACCACATGTATAGTCCATTTAATGAGCTAGGAGGGGCATTCAAGGTCCCTCCACTCCATCCTCTCCTTTGCACATGCCAAGGTAGGTGACCTTTAAATATGACCCATCAATCTTGCTTCTCTCATTTTGAATTATACAGGGGATAGCTTACTCAATGGTTTGGTTTCTTGTGTCCTCTAAGCCTTTTTCTAGTTGAAATTGTTCCCTCTAGTGTCATCCTCCTCCTAGGCTAATGTGTGGAATTGTATCTCTTCTAATTTGCTTGAAGCATGGATCCTCATTATTTTATGTGTAAGGTGGAGGTGGAATTCGAAGAGCTCTGTGATGCAGACCATTATAGTGAAAGAATAGAAGTGATACAAAATGGATCATTATATAATTTTTCATCTATCATGGTACCTTCTAGAAGGAAAATTTAGAAGAATTGGCTTAGAATGTCCATTTTATGGGCAAGTCTCAATTGGGTGATTTGGGGTCTGAAAACATTCAAATCCCATTTGAGGCATCAAATGACATTTTTTGGGTTCAACACTTTATGGACACAACTCATAGCCTATTGATGTTATTCTACACACTGTAAGATTTTGAACAATGCAAAAATAACCTCAATCAGAGCTTGCATGTGGAAGTTATGCCTCTCACAAGTTGGCTTACCCTACTGACCACTATGGTACCGAGTAGATGTAATGTCGACCCCCATTATTCACACATGTAGGCATAGTCATGTGTGGACTTTAAAGAATATTCTATAAGGTCTTAACACTAATTGAGGGTTGATGCATGCAAAAATCCTAACCCTAGACAAATGTCAGGCTATGTTAAATACTCGGCCGCTAGGAAAGGAAGGGGTTCCATTATTTTGGTATTGTTATTGTTCCATATTTGAGCAGAGCATCTATGACCGGGATATTGAAGAATAAAAAAGGAGGTAGAATATTCTATAACATTTCATGCCACAATGTCCCTGGTAACTCCATAGTGAGCACCACTTTCTTTGTAGTTGCATTTCATAACTGAGAAAAAGATAGCAGAGCATAAGCCTCATCTTTTAGCTAGGTTTTCTCCTGTATTGGATTTCTTAGGTCGCATCTTGTGTTCATTTGTGTGGATGGTGTGTTCGTTTTCTTGTTCTTTCATTTTAGTTTCATTAATTTATGTAACGTCCCCGACCACCGAGGTTGGGCCATGATACACGAGAGAAAAATTTTGTTCTCTTTACAGAACATACTATGACATACCCAACATCCAACTGAGCTATGCCACATAAATTTTTCGAACTGCATGCAATTAAACATACACACACATAACTATTGCAGAAATTTAAATATAAAATGTAAATAGACAAATACATTCTGTAAATGCACAGATTCATATTGAAATAACAATAAACATATACTTGCAGCATATACAGGAAATGCCCACAAATATATAGACAGTTATAAACACAAATAGGATAAACCCATAAAAATAAACACGTAAATAATAATGCAACATGTAAATTTATCACACAGTTGACACTTATATCACCAACTGTGTGCAAACCTTCCACAAACCTCCCAACCTTAGACCACACTGCTCATCACTCTCAGCATTGGGTCACCCCCGAGCTGGGACTAAACTCCACCTGGGTAAAGGGATTCCTAATAAGGCTAATGGTTCACAGACAACAGAAAAGACTCTATCACAAGTGCCAACTCAAACTAACAACCTACAGTCCCTCATTCCCCACATGCATGTACCACCCCAGAAAGTGTGCCCATTTTTTGCTCAACATTCCTTCGACTGCCCCACTTCCTTTCTAGGCTTCAACAACAGGATGGACATGAAGTCTCAGATCCCTATAGCTACAGTTTAACACCTTCAGGAAGTCAATTCCCAACAATTCTCTCACCCAGAGAATCTCTCACGGGCCTGACAACCTGCCTCTTCAATATCCCACGGGCCCAACAACCCTCTTCTTGAATCCATCTCCCAAGCTAACAGCTACACAAACGAGTATGTCGATGGATACAAGTTCAAGTACAGTGACACGAAGGTACGGGAGATAGCTCAATGAGTGTGTGAATGCTCATGGATGATTGACTGACTGACTGAATGATGGAAGGAAAAATGGAAAGAATCCTCGGAAATGAACTAAGTCCCAACAATATGTATCCATGTCCCCAACTTGACACTTGTCTTGTTGGGAGCTACTTTGACACACTTGTCCCCAACTTTGGAACTTAGGATAAAATAATTATCACATACTTTATATTTTAAGAAATATTAATATAATATTCCTTTTTGGCTTAATCTCCCTAGCTTAGCCCCTTTCCTTAACTTTTAGCCCTCCTTTTCCCTAACTAGTGGAGTTTAGTCCCCCATACTCTTTTATCGTGGTTAGTCTGCGCACAACGATGTATTTTATATTAATGATGAGACATATAAAAAAATAGACGCATTGGTCTTTAACCTCTAGGCTCTCCAGCCTAATCATCACAAAACTGGCTCACCAGCCTATAAAACACAATATATACACAAAGGCTCCCTGGCCTCAAAATCGCGCGCACTAAATTGTTGCGCACGATATTCTGGAATGTGCACACTTCCTCATTTTACTGCTCAGTACATGCGCACACTGTGTCATGAAAGGTGCATACAAAAAATGATATCAAATAGCTCACCAAATTAAGTACATTTACATTTACATTACAATTGGGTTTGGCCTAGGGATATTACAATCCCCTCCCCTTATTTATGCATTGTCCTCAGTGCATTATGTACGCATACACAAACAAAATTTCAAAAATCCTAAAAAATATGCAGGTATTCTACCCGCATTGCATCCTCATGCTCCCAAGTAGCGTCCTGAGGACCGTACCAGGTCCATTGGACCTTTATAAGCCCTATGGCTCAATTCTGGAGCTGTTTGATTTTCCAGTTCAGAATGCATACTAGATGCACTTGGAAAGCACCTTCTTGCTCCACCTGAATCACATTCCAATCAATAACATGATTAGCATCATGTATATATTTCTTAAGAAATGATACATGAAATACATTATGAACAAAAATAGATGTAGGCAATGTAATCATATAAGCTACTGGACCAATCCTCTCTAGGATTTCAAACGACCCACAATAATGACCTGCCAACTTTGAACAATTTCCCAACTTCAGGGAACTTTTGTTGGCTTTCACTTTCAAGAATACATGGTCTCCCACTTTAAATTCCATGTGAGTTCTACCCTTATCAACATAGCTTTTCTTCCTGTCTTTGGCAGCCTTTAAATTTTGCTTTATTTTCAACATTTTCTCCTCCATTTCCCTGAGCAAATTTGGCCCAACCACAACTCTATCTGCTGGGTTATCCCATCTTATTGGCGTATTTCACTTTGTGCCATAAAGTGCCTCAAATGGGCTCATCTTTAGAGATGTTTGGTACCCATTATTATAAGCAAACTCTACCAAGTGTAGGTAGTCTTCCCATTTTGATAGTTTATCCATCACATACATCCTCAACATATCTTCAATCACTTGATTCACCCTCTATGTTTGTCCATCTGATTCTGGATGATAAGCTGTACTAAAATTCAAATTTGTTCCAAATCCATTAAATAATCCTTTCCAAAATTTTGAGGTAAAATTTGGATCTCTGTCAGACACAATTGTCTTGGGTATGCCATGTAATCTAGCAATTTATCTCATATAAACATCAACAATGTTGGCTGCTTTGTGAGTGAGCTTTACAGGAATAAAATGGGCAGCTTTAGTAATCTTATCCACCACTACCATGATAGAATCATGTTGCTTGTTTGTTATGGTAAGTTTGGTGATGAAATCCATGGTTACAACTTCCCACTTCCACTTAGGAATGGGTAATGGTTGTAGCAAACCAGTTGGGTGTCTATGCTCATCCTTTACCTTTTTGCATTCCAAACATTTGGCAATAAAATCTGCAACTTCTTCTTCATGTCTGTCCAATAATATTGGCCCTTGACAACTGCAATAGTTTTATGATAACCTGGGTGCCCAACATAAGGTACATTATGGATTTACCTCAATATTATATTTTTCAATTTCTGAGAATTTGGTACATAAATTCTGCTCCTGTACCTCATAATTTCATCATTGTCTAGCTTGTATTCTTCAATTTTCTGCTGCAAATTACCTTGCTGTAATTTTGCCTCTAATTCCTTGAAACACAAATCTAAATTTGCAGCCTCCAAAATGTTGTGTTTCAAATCTGATTGGTACATGCTAATGGTTGTAGCATGCATTTCATGCACTCTTCTGCTGAGTGCATCAACCACTTTGTTCTCTTTCCCCTTGATATGCTTTATATCAAAGTCATATTCGCTGAGAAGTTCTAACCATTTGCTTTGCCTAACATTTAGATTTGGTTGATCAAATAAATATTTCAGACCATTATGGTTTGTTCTTAGCTCAAACCTTTTCCCCATGAGGTAGTGTCTCCATTTCCTCAAGGCATGCACTATGGCTGCCAACTCCAAATCACGAGTAGCATAATGTCTTTCATGCTCCTTCAACTTCCTTGATTCATAACATATAAAAAAATCCATTTTGACTAAGGACTCCACCAAGTCCTTCTTTACATGCATCTTTGCATACAATGAAGTCTTCATCTGGGTCTGCAATCCTTAGTATTGGAGCACTTGTTAATAATTTCTTCAAGTGTTGGAAACTCTTTTCACAATCCAATGTCCATTGAAACTTCACACCCTTTCTTTGCAAGGAAGTGATTGGGTGCGCAATCTTTGAGAATCCTTCAATGAATCTCTTATAGTAGCCGGCAAGGCCCATGAATGATCTGACCTCTATCACATTCTTTGGCACCGACCATTCTCTAATGGCTTCTATCTTCTCAAGATCCACTGCAATCCCATCCTATGAAATGATATGCCCCAAATAATGAATTTTCTTTTGATAAAATGAGCACTTGCTCAATTTGGCATACAACTGATGCTCCCTTAATACTTGCAACACCATCCTCAAATGATGTTCATGCTCTTCCTCTGACTTAGAATATATAAGAATGTCATCCAAAAATACAATGACAAACTTGTCTAAATATTCTCGGAAAACACCATTTATTAAGCACACGAAAACAACTAGTGCATTTGACAACCCAAAAGACACCACTGTGAACTCATAATGACCATACCTTGTTTTGAAGGCGGTCTTGCTGATATCTTACTCCTTAATCCTTACCTGATGGTATCCTGACCTGAGATCTATCTTTGAAACTATCTTTGCATCCTTCAATTGATCAAAGAGATCATCAATCCTTTGCAGAGGATACTTGTTCTTAACAGACACATTATTCAACTGTCTGAAATCCATGCACAATCTTAATGTCTCATCTTTCGTCTTCACGAACAAGATTGGGGCACCCCAAGGTGACACACTTGGGCGTATATACCCCTTCTTCAGAAGTTCTTCAAGCTTCATTTGGAACTCCTTCAGCTCTGGTGTACTCATTCTGTAAGGAGTATTTGACACTGGAGTTGCTCCAGGCATTAAATTTATAGAGAAATCAATATCTCTCTTTGGGGGTAGTCTTGGTACCTCCTTAAAAACATCTTCAAAATCTTCCAGGACTACATAATCTTCCAAATTTGGCACCTTATCTTTAGGTGTCTCTTCCATATGTGCTGCAAATATTTGACACCCGTTTATGTAACATTTCTTCAGCTGAAATGTTGTAATTTCTCTGATGGTCACTACCTTGGGAATTACCTGCACTTTCCTTAGGTTCCCTTCCTCATCCAAGCAAGTAAATGCATTGTTCTGATAGTCTAGGATAGCATGGTGTTGGTCCAACCAATCCATCCCAATTAGACATTCATAGGAACCTAAAGGTAAGATGTTCAAATCTGCCCTGGTGTTCAGTTCATTCATGTCCATAAGACATGACTTAACCATCTCATTAACTTTTCTTTTGGCTTCGGTAGCTAGCTACACAGACCAAGATTTTCCATGCTTTCTTCTTGGCAAATGAAAAATTTCCACCATCTTAGGATCTATATAACTATGAGTAGCTCCTAAATCAATTAAAATAACAATGGTTTGGTTGGTTATCATACCTTCCACTTCAATCATATGTGACTGATAATCTGCTTGCTTGTTGTCTAGGGCTACATAGATCCTTGGTACATTTATGCCCATGTCCTCCACAGTTTCATCTATGGATGATTTTAGGGGCTAAATTTCGCTCATTGGCTAATTTTCCATGGTTTTTCCAAAAACAAGATTCGTTATTTTAAAAATGATTCACCCAAATTCTATAGGATAAAATTATTTCACCTTAAAATCGCCAAAATTTTATAAAAACTATATAAAATACTTAGAAATTTGAATATTTTTATAAAAATATCGCCAAACATTTATAGTTGACATATGAAGGATTAGTAATAATCGCCAAGGTTTCTACATTTAAAAAAAAAAAAAACCCATCCTTAAAATCATCCCTGGTTTCATCTTGCTGTACATTGTGAACAGTTCTCACTTTTTCATTTCTGTGCAGACAATCTCTAAACATATGATCTCCTTTACAACCCCAACATTGAATTGGTGGTTGTATTGGCCTTTGACCCTCTGTCTCAATCGTTTTGGGTTTTCTAGAAATTGGTTGTCCCTGAGTATTATTTCTGAATAATGGTGGCTTAGCTCTCTTCTTCCTTTGATCCATCTTGAATTTCTTTTTGTTTTCCCGAGCTTTTTGGAAAGTTGGCCTTGATTTTTGTTGATCATATAGGCATTTAGCTTGCCTTATGGTCTCCTCCAATGTCTTGGGATCATCATACTGTATTTTGTCACTGATGAATGATGGCAATCCACTCAAATACCTCTGAATATTAACTGTCTCATCCTTAATGAAAGAAACATACTTCAACAGTTCTAAAAACCTTCTTTCATATTCATCTATGGTCATATTCCCAAGCTTGAGTTCAAAGAACTCTTTCATTTTCTTGTCATAGTATCTCTTAGTCAAGTATTTCTTCTCAAAATACTTCTTGAATTCCCTCCAAGCAACAATTTTCTCTTTAATTTGCTGCACCTGCACAAGCTGATCCCACCACATGGATTCCTTTCCCTTGAGTTGATAGATAAAAATTCTACCTTCTGCATGAGAATAATAATTATGCAATTGAAAATACTTTCTCATGCCCAACAATCATGTCTCTGCATCTTCGTCCTTCTTGTGCTCACCATCAAATGTAGGAGGTTTGATTTTGTTCATTTCTCCTCGTAGCTTATCCACCCTAGAATTCTTATGCTTCTTGACAAGGGATGGACTTGAGTTGTTGTGTTCTCTCTTATTGGAATGCCTCATGGAGTGATGGTGATGTCCGCTAACACTTCTTGTTCTTCTTTTCTCATCATGAGACATGTGACTTCCTGATTTGCTTGAGCCACTCTCCTTATCCAATTTCTTTTCTATTATGTTCAAGCTCTGCAATAACTTCATGTTGAAGTCATCCTGTTGCTCCTTGGCTCTCATAAGCCTTTCATTATCATCCTTATGGATTTGGACATCATTTTGCAAATTTTTAATGGTCTCTACCATATTCATGTTTTCATCCCTTCCTTCTGCATGTCCATTGGAGTTTGTTCCTTCAATGCCCAAATGGACATCCATCCCTCTAATCTCATATTCCTGGTTGTAAGTCTCTTGTGCCTCTTCCATTCCTATGGAATCTATGTTGATCTTGATCTGATCTAGTGGTTTTTAACTCTGCAAAATGTGCAACCAACAAAACTTTGTCAGGGTAACCGTTTCAACGATTTCAGGAAAAAATATGAACCATTCTGGTTCAATAATATATCATAATTCTTTCTTCTGATTTCCTGAAAAATTGAGTGCCCAGATCAATTTTCTGGGTGGATAATTATATTCCAATGTCCAAGACCTTTCCAACACCTGCTTCCATGCTCAATTCCGAGTCTTGAGCGGAAAGTTATGGTTATTAGAAATTTGTCCATTACTTTTTCTATTCATTTTTCAACTAGGCACAACTCTGCGCTGTAATTATGCAATTTCACACCTAATCCATTCGATTTTTCATAGAATCTCAATTAGGTTTCTTCATATACATATTATGGACACTTTGTCCAAGTTTCACCTTTTTCTGGGTTCTGGTCTGCTAGTTACAACCTGCTGGAGTTCTAGGTCAATTCTTGTTTTTGGTATGGAATGCTACAGGTACCTTCTTTGCCATATTAAACAATTTTAGCATGCCCAAAAATTTAATTCATCTCTAGGAATGTATTACATGGTTCAATATCTTTCCATTGACTACTTCTGTGCCTCAATCAGATTTCGGAGAAGAAAGTTATGGCTCTTGGAAGTTAGTTGGGTCTTAAAATTTACCCTCTACTGTTTGTGTTGTAACTTTCTCATAAAAGATCTGTTTGACGAAAGTTTTACACCATTAGAAATCTCTCTTCGAGATCTTTTATTTGAGCTATATATACAAAGTGTGCCTAAACTTTTTTCTCATGGTTTTTGCATTGCTAAAAATGCTCTTAAGAGCCTAAAAAATGTGCTACAAAAAGATGACGTTCAAATAGTATAAAATGTTGTGGAATTTTGCTGGTTTTTCGTTGTTTTTCACCATCCAAATGACTTTTCGTGCACAAATTTCAACCTGTACACCCATATTTACCATGCACAACACCACCACAAGGTAAATCGTGCTCTGCGCACCTATAATCATTGTGCATCACTTCTCTGTTGCACCAATAACTTGCGTGCGCTACTTTTGTGTCGCGCGCTAATAGCCACCACGCACATTTTTGGTTCTTGCACTTTTACCCGTTGCACGAAATTTTTGTATCGCATGCTGGTATTCCTCATGCATTTCACTCTAGGCACTGCACCATGCCAAATTTTAGTACGCCCCCATCACGCACTGGTACTCTGCGCACAACATTAACTATAATGTCGCACGGCAACATATACCCACATTGCACGCACACCAACCAAACTCCTTTGCGCTCTGCCAATACTGCGCACACCACGTGCACCATTATTATGTGTGTGCACACCGCACACACCTTATTATTCATATGCACACCACACAATGCTAAATTTATCGCACACACCCGCACACCAATATTTTTCCGCGCGGTGCCAAAATTTAGCGCGTGCACCCGCACACCAACATTTTTCTGCGCGGTGCCAAAATTTAGTGCGCGCACCTGCACACCAACATTTTTCTGTAAATTTAGAACGTGCACCCGCACAGACAAATACATTTTGTAAATGCACGGATTCATACTAAAACAACAATAAACATATACATCTAGCATATACATGAAATACCCATAAATATAGAGACAGTTATAAACACACATAGGATAAACCCATAAAAACAAACACGTAAATAATAATGAAACATGTAAATTTATCACACAGTTGACACTTATCTTGGTAAAAATATCACCAACTGTGTCCAGACCTTCCATGAACCTCCCAGCTTTAGACCACACTGCTCATCACTCTCAGTAGTGGGTCACCCCTGAGCTAGGACTAAACTCCACCCGGGTAAAGGGATTCCTAATCATGCTAATGGTTCACAGACAACAGGAAAGACTCTGTCACAGGTGCCAACTCAAACTAACAACCTACAATCCCTCATTCCCCACCTGCCTGTCCCACCCCAGGAAGTGTGCCCCTTCTCTACTCAACAATCCTTCGACTTCCCCACTTCCTTTTTGGGCTTCAACAACAGGCTGGAAAAGAAGTCTCAAAGCCTTGTAGCTGCAGTTTAGCACCTTCAGGAAGTCAATTCCCAACAATTCTCTCACTTAGAGAATTACTCACAGGCCTGACAACCTACCTCTTCAATATCCCATGGGCCTGACAACCTGCTTCTTCGATCCAGCTCCCAAGCTAACCAACTAAAGAAATGAGTATGGCTATGGATATAGGTTCAGGTACAGTGACATGAAGGTATGGGAGATAGCTCAATGAGTGTGTGAATTCTCATGGATGATTGACTAGCTGACTGAATGCTGGAAGGAAAAAT
>JZKD02S2074582.1:44914-63382 GCA_000966675.3 Picea glauca
GATAAAATAATTATCCATACTTTATATTTTAAGAAATATTAATATAATATTCCTTTTTGACTTAAGCTCCCTAGCTTAGCCCTTTTCCTTAATTTTTATCCCTCCATTTCCCTAACTAGTGGAGTTTAGTACCGCATACTCTTTTATTGTGGTCGGTCTGCATGCAGCGATGTATTTTATATTAATGATGAGACATATACAAAAATAGGCACACTGGTCTTTAACCTCTAGGCTCTCTGACCTAATCATCACAAAACTGGCTCACCAGCCTATAAAAAATAGTATATACACAAAGGCTCCCTGGCCTCAAAATCACGCTCACTTAAGTTGTTGCGGGCATTAACGTGGAATGTGCACACTTCCTCATTTTACTGCGCAATACATGTGCGCACTATGCCATGAAAGGTGCATACAAAAAATGATATCAAATAGCTCACCAACTTAAGTACATTTTCATTTACATTACAATTGGGTTCGGCCTAGGGATATTACAATCCCCTCCCCTTATTTATGCACTCTCCTTAGTGCATTATGTACTCATACACAACAAAATTTCAAAAATCCTCAAAAAGATGTGGGTATTCTGCCCGCATTGCATCCTCATGCTCCCAAGTAGCGTCCTCGGGGCCATATCAGGTCCATTGGACCTTTACAAGCCCTATGGCTTGATTCCAAAGATGTTTGATTTTCTGGTCCAAAATGTGTACCAGATGCACTTGGAAAGAGCCTTCTTGCTCCACCTGAATCACTTTCCAATCAATAACATGATTAACTTCAGGTATATATTTCTTGAGAAATGATACATGGAATACATTATGAAGAGACATAGATGCAGACAATGCAATCATATAAGCTACTGGACCAATCCTATCTAGGATTTCAAACAACCCACAATCGCGAGCTGCCAACTTTGAACAATTTCCCAACTTCAGGGAACTTCTGTTGGCTTTCACTTTTAGGAATACATGGTCTCCCACTTTAAATTCCCTATGATTTCTACCCTTATCAACATAGATTTTTTTCCGATCTTGGGAAACCTTTAAATTTTTCTTTATTTTCAACATTTTCTCCTCCATTTCACTGAGCAAATCTGAGAAAATCTGGCCCAACCACTGCTCTATCTGTTGGGTTATCCCAACTTACTGGTGTGTTACACTTTCTGCCATAAAGTGCCTCAAATGGGCTCATCTTTAGAGACGTTTGGTACCCATTGTTATAAGCAAACTCTACCAAGTGTAAGTAGTCTTCCCATTTTGATGGTTTATCCATCACATACATCCTCAACATATCTTCAATCACTTGATTCACCCTCTCTGTTTGTCCACCTGATTCTGGATGATAAGCTGTACTAAAATTCAAATTTGTTCCAAATCCATTAAATAATCCTTTCCAAAATTTTGAGGTAAATTTTGGATCTCTGTCAGACACAATTGTCTTGGGTATGCCATGTAATCTAGCAATTTCTCTCATATAAAAATCAACAATGTTGGCTTCTTTGTGAGTGAGCTTTACAGGAATAAAATGGGTAGCTTTAGTAAACTTATCCACCACTACCATGATAAAATCACGTTGCTTGTTTTCTATGGGAAGTTTAGTGATGAAATCCATGGTTACAACTTCCCACTTCCACTCAGGAATGGGTAATTGATGTAGCAAACCAGCTGGGTGTCTATGCTCAACGTTTACCTTTTGACATTCCAAACATTTGGCAATAAAATCTGCAACTTCTTTCTTCATGCCTGGCCAATAATATTGGTCCTTGACAACTGCAATAGTTTTATGATAACTTGGGTGCCCAACATAAGGTACATTATGCATTTCCCTCAATATCAGATTTTTCAATTCCTGAGAATTTGGTACATAAATTCTTCCCCTATACCTCAGAATTTCATCAATGTCTAGCTTGTATTTTTCAATTTTCTGCTGCAAATTACCTTGCTGTAATTTTGCCACTAATTCCTTGTAATGCAAATCTAAATTTGCAGCCTCCAAAATTTTGTGTTTCAAATTTGATTGGTACATGCTAATGGTTGTATCATGCATTTCATGCACTCTTCTACTGAGTGCATCAACCACTTTGTTCTCTTTCTCCTTGATATGCTTTATATCAAAGTCATATTCACTGAGAAGTTCTAACCATCTTCTTTGCCTAACATTTAGATATGGTTGATCAAATAAATATTTCAGACCATTATGGTTTGTTCTTAGCTCAAACCTTTTCCCCATGAGGTAGTGTCTCCATTTCCTCAAGGCATGCACTATGGCTCTTGGAAGTTAGACGGGTCTTAAAATTTACCCTCCACTGTTTATGCTGTAACTTTCTCATAAAAGCTCTGTTTGACGAACGATTTACACCATTAGAAAGCTCTCTCTGAGCTCTTTTATTTGAGTTGTGAAATCAAAGTGCACATCACTCTATTCTCATGGTTTTTCCATTGCTAAAAAATCTCTTAAGGGCCTCAAAAACGTGCTGCAAAAAGATGACGTTCAAATAGTATAAAATGTTGCGGAATTTCGCTGGTTTTTCATTGCTTTTCACTATCCAAACGACTTTTGCACACAAATTTTAACCTGAAAACCCATATTTACCATGCACAACAACACCACAAGATAAATCGTTTAAGGCGCACCTATAACCACTTTTCATCACTTCTTTGTCGCACTAATAACTTGCGCGCGCTGCTTTTCTGTCGCACGCCAATAGCCACCGCACACAGTTTTGGTTCTTGCATTGTTACCCGTTGCGTGGAATTTTTGTATCGCACATTGGTATTCCTCATGCATTTCACTCTACACCCTGCACCATGCCAAAGTTTAGTACGCCCCCACTGCACACCAGTACTCTATGCACAACATTAACTAAATTATCGCGCGACAACATATACCCACATTGCGTGCACACCAACAAAACTCCTCTGCGCTCTGCCAATACTGCGCACACCATGCACACCATTATTATGTGTGTGCACACCGCACACACCTTATTATGTGTATGCACATCGTGCAATGCTAAATTTAGCATGTGCATCCGCACACCAACATTTTTCCACGAGATGCCAAAATTTACCGCGCGCACCCGCACACCAACATTTTTTCGTGCGGTGCCAGAATTTAGTGCGCGCATCCACACACCAACATTTTTCCACGCGATGCCAAATTTTAGCGTGCACCCGCATGCCAACATATTTCGTGCAATGCCCGATTTTTACATATCCCAAGCTTTTTACTGCGCAACATGCATTTTTAGTGTGCACACTCATTTTTATGCACATCAATTTCCTCGTGAATTCCGCTGCAGAAATTGAGGCTTTTTCCCAATTTATACCATAGACATTCTGCAACTATGAAATTCGTTCAATTTCACTCTGATAACACCAAATCAACCTCTGTAACAAAAAATCGTTGTGGTTGACATTTATGGAATGGATTTACCCATAATCAATTCACGAATTGATAATTTTATTTACTAATCTCGCTCCATGTGTCATGGCTTCACTATAACTTCAAATTCGACCAATTCCAGGTCTGAATTTGTTAGAAGAAATATTAAACCAATACTATCTCACCACTTAGCCGAATTTCTCAATTTTCCCATGAATTTAACAACAAAAATTGGGGATTTCCCCAATTCTACGTCATTACTTCTAAAATTTACCATGGACGCTCAACTACTCGAAATTTGGCCACTTTGAAATAATTCCTCTGTGAAATTTAGCTTCAACTCATCTTGTTCGGCCAATCTAGGCTCAATGTTGAAAATTGAAGCTCTGATACCATATTGTAACATCCCTGGCCACCCAGGCTGGGCCATGATACACAAGAGAACACTTTTGTTCTCTCTGCGGAACATACTGTGACATACCCAACATCCAACTGAGCTATGCCACATAAATTTTTCGAACTACATGGAATTAAACATATAGACACAAAACTATTGCGGAAATTTAAATATAAAATGTAAACAGACAAATACATTATGTAAATGCACAGACTCACACTGAAATAACAATAAACATATACATGCAACATATACATGAAATACCCATAAATATAGAGATAGTTATAAACACAGATAGGATAAACCCATAAAAATAAACACGTGAATAATAATGCAACATGTAAATTTATCGTACAATTGACACTTTTCTTGGTAAGAATATGACCAACTGTGTGTAGACCTTCCATGAATCTCCCAGCCTTAGACCACACTGCTCATCACTCTCATCAGTGGATCACCCCCGATCTGGGACTAAACTCCACCCAGGTAAAGGGATTCCTAATCAGGCTAATGGTTCACAGACAATAGGAAAGACTCTATCACAGGTGCCAACTCAAATTAACAACCTTCAGTCCCTCATTCCCCACATGCATGTCCCACCCCAGGAAGTGTGCCCCTTCCTTTCTCAACAGTCCTTCGGCTACTCCACTTCCTTTACGGGCTTCAACAACATGCCAGAAAGGAAGCCTCAGAGCCCTGTAGATGCAGTTTAGCACCTTCAGGAAGTCAATTACTAGCAATTCTCTCACCCAGAGAATTGTTCACAGGCTTGAAAACCCACCTCTTCAATATCCCACAGGCCTGAAAACCCACTTCTTCAATCCAACTCCCAAGCTAACCAACTACACAAACGAGTATGGATATGGATACAGGTTCAGGTACAGTGACATGAAGGTACAGGATATAGCTCAATGAGTGTGTGAATGCTCATGGATGATTGAATGGCTGATTGAATGATGGAAGGAAAAATGGAAAGAATCCTCAGAAATGAGCTAAGTTCCAACAATATGTATGCATGTCCCCAAAATGACACTTTTCATGTTGGGAGCTACTTTGGCCCACTTGTCCCCAACTTTGAAACTTAGGATAAAATAATTATCCATACTTTATATTTTAAGAAATATTAATATAATATTCCTTTTTGACTTAAGCTCCCTAGCGTAGCCCTTTTCCTTAACTTTTAGCGCTCCCTTTCCATAACTAGTGGAGTTTAGTCCCCCATACTCTTTTATCCTGTTCGATATGCGCGCAATGATGTATTTTATATTAATGATGAGACATATACAAAAATATGTGCACTGGCCTTTAACCTCTAGGCTCTTCGGCCTAATCATCACAAAACTGGCTCACCAACCTATAAAACATAACATATACACAAAGGCTTCCTGGCCTCAAAATCACGCTCACTTAAGTTGCTACGTGCGGTATCCTGGAATGTGCACACTTCCTCGTTTTACTGTGCAGTACATGCCCGCACTATGCCATGAAAGGTGCATACAATTTTTTTTATCAAATAGCTCACCAACTTAAGTACATTTTCATTTACATTACAATTGGGTTCGGCCTAGGGATATTACAATTTCCATATTTTTTAGCACTACACTAGTAATAATAAATCTATGATCTAAGGTAATAAACTGCATAATAAAATATTTAAGAATATTATAAGATATGTTGTGATGAATTGTTCCAGTGGAATATCCATGACAATTTACAGATCATATTGGTACCATAGAAGTTTTCATTGGGGTTTTTGTGGGAAGTTGCAGGATCAGAGTATTGGCTTAATAAGGAAGTCTCAGAACCCTAAACATGGAAAATGGGTCTAATTGTAACAACCCTCGAGATGAAATAGAGGAGAGATTTTCAAATCTTGAATAACAAGTAGTTGATATTTCTTACAACATGGACCTCCTCATGGTAACTCTAGTGAACAAGTTTGGACCTTTTGGGGAGATTGGCGGCTCTAAATCAAAAGTTGGATTAGATGACAAATTGGGAGATAATAAAGACCCATAAAAGGAGTCGAAAAAAGAGCCATAGATTAAATGTGTGGTTAAATAAATTTTAATTCCCAAGGGAAACAATCCTATGGAATCACACTATCCATGTCTTCACACTACATAGTAGTTTCCTTTATTGAATGAAACAAAAACAACATACAATGATACAAGCAAATCGTAAACTAAATAGGTAGCTCTAAGGGTTTTGAATTTCCACAACTAGACTCAAAATTGTGGATTGATGAGTGGTCATTGTTGCGATCTACAACTGAACAAACTAAATGTTCCTCTACCCAAAATCCTTTATTGCCTTAAAATATCATAAATCCTTTTCACCACAAAAATGAAAATTCATCCTCTACAAACTCTGGGAGGCAGAGAAAATAGAGGCAGGATGAGCGACTATTAAATATTGATCTGTAAAATTTAGGCTGAACACTAAGTCGCGATTGGCATTGAGATGCAAAAATAAATGTCCTCTACAAATCTAGGAAAAAGACTGAGCAATTGTTAATCCCAAAGGAAAAATCAATAGGTCTACATTTTATTTAGGAAATTTTGAAGTAACTTTGACGATGGTCCAACAAATATTAATGGTCAACGCATCTCTACAAGTCCCATTAGTGTGTGGACACCATAATAAAAATATACAATTTCCCTTGAGTGTTCATGCTTGATAGAATTTTATAGCTTCTATTTCATATATTTTATTCAAACCATTTTTTTTTCTTATTAGATATGGTCACGGAGTTTAATGGACCTTTAAAGAGGACAATCTTGGTTGGTAGAAAAGGCTTGTGACCAATACGAGAGTCAATCACTTTAAAATGACCTGAGAGATATTTGTAGATTCACCATGCAACACAATAATTGTAGTGAGATTAAGGCAAACATCTTAGTATTAAGGATCGCGTGCTAACATGTACTTCAGCACAACCATAACACACAATATACTAGCAAAGCATTTATAACCTTTGGGTTCAAAGTACTTGTTCCATATGGAGAGGCCATGCATGTTTCTCTCTATACTGCATCTACGACAATCATGGTTTCCACAAGAGAGTTCTACTTGATCTCCTAGATATGTTATAGGATTTAGCCAACAATGCTTCATACCCATTTGGATCACTAACATGAGAATCCACACAAAATATTTTCTTTGCAGCTTGGCTTGGTTTGAGAAAACAATAACAAGAACAAATCACTCCCTTCTCATGCCACCAATATTAGGCATTTCATACAATTTGTGAATTATAAGCTCAAGTGAGCATATAATTATAAGCTGGAGTGATCACAATGAACAACAAATACCTTGGAAAAAGATGTTAAACCTCTATGATACGATGATGTTAAATATTGTCCCACATTGATGGGAACAAATGATAATAGAGAAAGAAGGAAGTATAGATAAGGGAGGAGGATGAGATCATGGTTATGGAGTCGTTTGGTCGACACAAAGCAAACAACTCTTTGTCCTTTTACTAAAGAACACAGTCTGTTGTCCACCCACAATCGTATACACCAATTTTTGGAGCCTTCCATTTCTTAAAAATGGAGTCTAACAATATTAACAATAAAATCGAATGGTTTAAAAACCCGCGCATATGTTAGTTCATGTGATCTGAAGTGATGATATAGGAAATTTCCAATCTTTACTTAATGAGAGGTTCTGATCTATACTTTCTAGGTTCAATGTGAAATGAGTTGAGGTGCTAAAAAGAAGAGCAATATATTATTTACCAACACATTTATGCTTGTAGATCTTATACATAAAATGACACCAATGTTCTCTTAAGATTGAGAATCAGTTTTCTTTCCCAAATAGGGAAACCCTTCTCATTAGTGGTGGTCATTGGATTCAATGTGTGGTTAAATAAATTTCAATGCCTAAGTGAGACAATCATATGGATCACAATATCCTTGTCTTCACACTACATTTTTTTTGCTTTTATCAATTGAAACAAAAAAATAAACAATGATACAAGAAAATAGTGAGCTAAATAGGCATATGTTGTAAGATATGTTGTGATGAACTGTTCTAGTGGAATATCCATGATAATTTACAAATCATATTGGTATAAAAGTAGTTATATTTGGGGGTTTTGTGGGAATTTACAGGATCCAAGAATTGGCCTAAGAAGGAAGTCTCAGAACCCTAGCCATGGTAGATGAATCTAAGTAACAACCCTCGGGATGACATATAAAAGAGATTTTCAAACCTTGAAGAACAAGTTGTTGATATCTCTTGAAACACAACCCTCCTCATGGCAACTCTAGCAAACAAGTTTGTCCTTTTGGGGAGGTTGGTGACTCTAAATTAGAAGTTTGATTGGATGACAAATTGAGAGATAATAAAGACCCATAAAAGGAGCCGAAAAAAGAGCCATAGATGTGATGTGTGGTTAAATAAATTTTAATGCCTAAGCAAGAAAATCCTATGAAATCACAGTATCCATGTATTCACATTGCACAATTGTTTCTTTTATTGACTGAAACAAAAACAACATACAATGATACAAGCAAATCGTGAACTAAATAGGTAGCTTTGGGGGTTGTGTATTGCCACAACTAGACTCAAAATTGTGGATTGATGAGTGGTCATTATTTTGATCTACCACTAAACAAACTAAATCTTTCTCTACCCAAAATATCATAAATCCTTTTTGCCAGAAAAATGAAAATTCATCCTCTACAAACTCTAGGAGGCAGAGAAAACATAGGCAGGATGAGCGACTATTAAATATTGATCTGCAAAATTCAGGCTGAGCACTAAGTGACAATTTGCATTGAGATGCAAAAATAAATGTCCTCTACAAATCTAGGAAAGAGACTGAATTACTGTTAATCTTGAAGGAATAATCAATAGCTCTAAATTTTATTTAGGAAATTGTCATTGATGGATGAACGATTAAAGTAACTTTGGCGGTGGTCCAATTGATATTAACGATCAATGCATCTCCACAAGTCCCATCAGTGTGTGGACACCACAATAGAAATATATAATTTCCCTTGAGAATGTTTATGCTTGATAGGATTTTAGAGCTTCTATTTCTTAGATTTTATTCAAACCATTTTTTTTTCTTTTTGGATAGGGTCATAGAGTTTAATGGACCTTCAAAGAGGACAATATTGGTTTGTAACAAAGGCTTGTAACCAATATGAGACTCAATCACTTAAAATGACTTGAGAGATATTTGTAGATTCACCATGTAACACAATAATTGTAGTTAGATTAAGGAAAACATCTTAGTATTAAGGATCATGTGCTAGCATGTACTTCAACACAACCATAACACAAAATAGACTAACAAATCATTTTAACCTTTGGGTTCAAAATACTTGTTCCATATGGAGAGGCCGTGCATGGATCTCTCTACACTGTGTGTACGACAAGCATGGTTTCCACAAGAGAGTTTTGCTTGATCTCCAAAAGAGGGTGGAGGGTGGCTTATGGTGTTGATCATTAGCTTGGACCCTACGGGTCTTTAGGCTAGATCATCCATATGCTTGAGAGTTGTATGGATCCTATTTGAACTCCATACATGTGTGCGCTCTAGCTGATGTAATTTGTAGAGTTTTGAAGATAGAAGGCCTTGCTTCCATGGATGTTTCCCCACCTTGCGGTTTTACCATGTAAAATTATTATCTCCTCTCTCTTATTTGATATATCTACCTTTATTTGTTCGATGTTTTCCATAGGAGTTTAGATAGGATATATATTGGAAATATGTTTCCACATTTTTTAGCACTACGGTAGTAATAATAAATCTAAGATCTAAGGTAATAAATTACATAGTAAAATATTTAAGAATATTGTAAGATATGTTGTGATAAATTGTTCCAATGAAATAGCCACGACAATTTATAGATCATGTTGGTATCAAAGCAATTTTCTTTGGGTTTTTTGTGGGAAGTTGCAGGATCCAAGAATTGGCTTAAGAAGGAAGTCTCAGAACCCTAGCCATGGAAGATGGGTCTAATTATAACAACCCTCGGGATGAAATAGAGGAGAGATTTTCAAATCTTGAAGAACAAGTCACTGATATTTCTTACAACATGGCCCTACTCATGGAAACTCTAGCAAACCAATTTGGACCTTTTAGGGAGCGTTGCGGCTCTAAATTAGAAGTTGGATTGGATGACAAATTGGGAGATAATAAAGACCCAGAAAAGGAGTCGAAAAAAGAGCCATAGATTTGATGTGTGGTTAAATAAATTTTAATTCACAAGCGAGACAATCCTATGGAATCACACTATGCATGTCTTCACACTACGCAATAGTTTCTTTTATTGACTGAAACAAAAACAACATACAATGATACAAACAAATCATGAAGTAAATAGACAGCTCTGGGGTTGTGTATTGCTACAACTAGACTCAAAATTCTGGATTGATGAGTGGTCATTGTTATGATTTACAACTTAACAAACTAAAGCTTCCTCTACCCAAAATCCTTTATTTCCACAAAATATCATAAATCCTTTTCACCACAAAAATGAAAATTCATCCTCTACAAAATCTAAGAGGTAGAGAAAATAGAGGCAGGATGAGCGACTATTAAATATTGATCTACAAAATTTAGGCTCAGCACTAAGTGATGGTTGGCATTGAGATGCAAAAATAAATGTCCTCTACAAATCTAGGAAAGAGACTGAGCAACTGTTAATCCTGAAGGCATAATCAATAGGTTTAAATTTTATTTAGTAAATTGTCATTGGCGGATGAACGATTGAAGTAACTTTGACGGTGGTCCAATGAAGATTATTGGTTAGCGCATCTCCACATGTCCCATTAGTGTGTAGACACCATGGTAGAAATATATAATTTCCCTTGAGAATGTTCATGCTTGATAGGATTTTAGAGCTTCTATGTCTTAGATTTTATTCAAACAATTTTTTTCTTTTCTTTTTGGATAGGGTCACAGAGTTTAATGGACCTTCAAAGAGGACAATCTTGCTTGGTAGCAGAGGCTTGTGAGCAATCCGAGAGTCAATCACTTTAAAATGACCCGAGAGATAATTGTAGATTCACCATGTAACACAATAATTGTAGTTAGATTAAGGCATACATATTAGTATTAAGGATCATGTGCTAACATGTACTTCAACACAACCATAACACACAATATACTAACAAAGCATTTATAACCATTGGGTTCAAAGTACTTGTTGCATATGGACAGACTAGGTATGCTTGTCTCTACACTACATCTATGATGAGCATGGTTTCCACAATAGAGTTCAACTTGATCTCCTAGATATGTTATAGGATTTGGCCAACAATGCTTCATACCCATTTGGCTCAGTAACCTGCGAATCCACACAAAATATTTTCTTTGCACCTTGGCTTGGATTGAGAAAACAATAACAAGAACAAATCACTCCCTTCTCATGCCAACAATTGTAGGCATTTCATACAATTTGTGAATTATAAGCTGGAGTGAGCATATAATTATAAGTTGGAGTGAGCACAAGGAGCAACAATTGCCTTGGAAAAAGATGTTAAACCTCTTTGATACGATGATGTTAAATATTGTCCCACATTGATGGGCACAATTGATAATAGATAAAGAAGGAAGTATAGATAAGGGAGGAAGATGAGGTCATGGTTACAGAGTTGTGTGTTCGACACAAAGTGAATAACTCTTTCGCCTTTTACTAAAGAATACCGTGTGTTGGCCACCCACAACCGTAAAATTGGAGCCTTCCATTTCTTAAAAATGGAGGCTAACAATATTAACAATAAAATCGAATCGTTTAAAAACCTTTGCATATATTCATTCATGTGATTTGAAGTGATGATATAGGAATTTCCAATCTTTAGTTAATGAGAGGTTGTGATCTATACTTTCTAGATTCACTGTGAAATAAGGAGAGGTGCTAAAAAGAAGAGCAATATATTATTTACCAACACATTTATGCTTGTAGATCTTATACCTAAAATGACACTGATGTAGATCATTAGATGGTGTTGATCATTAGCTTGGACCCTATGGTTCTTTAAGCTAGATCATCCATATGCTTGAGAGTTGTATGGATCCCATTTGAACTCCATACATGTATGCACTCTAGCTGATGCAATTGGGAGAGTTTTGAAGATAGAAGGCCTTGCTTCCATGGATGTTTCACCACCTTGGGGTTTTACCACGTAAATTTCTTATCTCCTCTCTCTTATTTGATATATCTACTTTTATTTGTTTGATGTTTTCCATAGGAGTTTAGATAGAATAGATATTGGCAATATGTTTCCACATATTTTTCTTGGTCTTTCATGGTATCCAAGCCATACATCTAACTCCTTGGATGAACTTATTTTTTCTTTAAAATATTGGATAGGATATCTACTACTTCCTTCCATGAGCATTCAACAATAGTGATTGAGGTTTCTTTTTTTGGCGTCAATTTGCAAGTAGATCTAGTTTATTTTTTAGATCTTCTAGTCTAAATTTCGAGATTTAATTTTTTAGGTCCAATTTTTTTTATAGATATGCAAATTCAGGTCTAAGTCACATGCTTGGTTTCTACAAATCTTAAGCTATTTTTTTCCAATTTTGACATTACAATTACATCTAGAGCATGCTAAATAGTCAAGATCGATGTTCATTTTGCTAAATTTGGTCTCTATTTGGACCACATATAAGATTGAAGATTCGTGGGTGAACTTCATATCTGTACAAATTGGTGTATTTTTGGGTTGATATAACTGTACATATGTGTTTGGATTAGTATAATTAGCCAAGGTTGACCATTTGTTTACCACAATCAAATTGCATTTGCCAAGATATTGAGAATTTCTTCTAGCAAACATGGGCCATCAATTCACTCTAATATATTTTTAAATTAGTTATTCAACAATATAATAAATGTATTTGATATCAAATATGATGGATATGATCAATTGGTTATAATAATATGTTATGTATTTGGAAACCCATTCCCTCTCAACTATAATTAATAACAATATCATGTAGGGGACTCACCACATCCCTACCATGTGGACTCATCCACCCAATCAGCATGTGCTATATTAGTAGGTACATCCAAACAAAACTTGCAATCTTAGTTGCGATGTGTCATTTTGTGGACTCATCCACCCAATCAACATGTGCTATATTAGTAGGTACATCCAAACAAAACTTGCAATCTTAGTTGCCATGTGTCATTTTGTACACTACCATGTGTCACTTTCAACACTTACCACGTCAACGTCCTATACATTCCACATAAGCATTATGTACATGCAAAGTTAGATTTTGTACCTTTCCGTGTCAACATATGGTGGGTTCCATTCAGACCAATCAAAGGCTTCCACGTGGCACTTCTATCTTAGCTTGTGGAGATTAGCACCAAGATTTTGAAGGTATTTTTTAAATTTCCATAACTTTGTCATATGACATCGGTTTTAAGTGTGGTTTTTTGCAAACTATGTATTTTTTAGTTCTCTACACACTGACATGTTTATATCCAATGAATTATTCTATTTGATGCTAGTGGTTTTTATTTGTTCCCAAGAACCCAAGGCTAGACATTCTTTTTGGAACTTTAAAATGGTCATAAATTGCTAATATGGACACAATTTTAAGTGAGATTATTTTCAAAATGCATAAAATTTCATACTCTATGCAATGATGATATCATATTCTATTGATTTGGTGATATGATTATTAAGGATAGTAATGGACACATATTTCTCGTTTGTTTGACTGTGACAATTGTCTATCTGACATAATTTTTTGATGACATAAATTTAGTGCTTTGCTTGGAAATATGTATTTGTGATGGGGAGACCATTTTATATTACATGTGGTTCATATTTGAGCACTTGTTGAACTTGATGATATCTCTCACATCATGGCCCTCCTCATGGAAACTCTAACAAACAGGTTTGGACCTTTTGGGGAGGTTGGTAGCTCTAAATTAGAAGTTCGATTGGATGAAAAATTGGGAGATAATTAAGACCCATAAAAGGAACCAAAAAAAGATCCATAGATTCGATGCATGGTTAAATAAATTTTAATGCCTAAGCGAGACAAACCTATGGAATCACATTATCCATGTCTTCAAACTGCATGGTTGTTTCTTTTATTGACTGAAACATAAACAACATACAATGATACAAGCAAATTGTGAACTAAATAGGTAGCGACTAGAATCAAAATTGTGGATTGATGAGTGGTCATTATTGTGATCTACAACTAAACAAACTAAATCTTCCTCTACCCAAAATCCTTTGTTGCCACATAATCTCATAAATCCTTTTCGCCACAAAAATGAAAATTCATCCTCTACAAACGCTAGGAGGCAGAGAAAATAGAGGCAAGATGAGCGACCATTAAATATTGATCTGCAAAATTCAGGCTGAGCACTAAGTGACAATAAGCGTTGAGATGCAAAAATAAATGTCCTCTATAAATCTAGGAAATAGATTGAGCAAATGTTAATCCTGAAGGCAGAATCGATATGTCTATAAGTTGTCATAAAGTAACCTAGGGTTTGTTTCCTGGCTAAGATGATGCAGTTGGAGAGAGACTCATTGATGGCTTGAATACTAGCAGAGCTAAGCTGGAGAGAAAATGATAAGGAAAGGCACTCTGTATTCCAACCACCTGATTCCACACATAAGAAAGATTATTTTATGTAGGAAATTTCCATTGGTGGATGAACGATTGAAGTAACTTTGATGGTGATCCAACGAAGATTAATGGTCAACACATCTCCACAAGTCCCATTAATGCGTGGACACCAAAATAGAAATATATAATTGCCCTTGAGAATGTTCATGTTTTATAGGATTTTAGAGCTTCTATTTCTTAGATTTTGTTCAAACCATTTTTTTTCTTTTTGGATAGGGTCATAGAGTTTAATGGGCCTTCAAAGAGGACAATTTTGGTTGGTAGCAAAGGCTTGTGACCATTCTGAGAGTCAATCACTTTAAAATGACCCGAGAGATATTTGTAGATTCACCATGTAACACAATAATTGTAGTTAGATTAAGGAAAACATCTTAGTATTAAGGATCATGTGCTAACATGTACTTCAACAAAACCATAACACACAATATACTAACAAAACATTTATAATAACAAAACAATATGTTATTCCATAATATTTTCTCTCTACATTGCATCTATGACAAACATGGTTTCCATAAGAGAGTTTCACTTGATCTCCTAGATATGTTATAGGATTTGGCCGACAATGCTTCATACCCATTTGGCTTAGTAACCAAAGAATCCACACAAAATATTTTCTTTGCAGCCTGGCTTGGTTCGAGAAAACAATAACAAGAACAAATTACTCCCTTCTCATGCCACCAATTTTAGGCATTTCATACAATTTGTGAATTATAAGATGGAGTGAGCACAAGGAGCACCAAAGGCCTTGGAAAAATATGTTAAATGTCTATGATATGATGATGTTAAATATTGTCCCACATTGATGGGCGCAATTGATAATAGAAAAAGAATGAAGTATAGATAAGGAAGGAGGATGAGGTCATGGTTACGGAGCCATGTGGTCGACACAAAAATAATAATTATTTCGCCTTTTACTAAAGAATACAATGTGTTGGCCACCTACAACGACAAATGCCAATTTTTGGAGCCTTCCATTTCTTAAAAATGGAGGCTAACAATATTAAAAATAAAATCGAATGGTTTAAAAATCCGCGCATATATTCATTCATGTGATCTGAACTGTTGATATAGGAATTTCCAATCTTTACTTAATGAGAGGTTGTGATCTGTACTTTCTAGGTTTGTGAAATGAGGTGAGGTTCTAAAAAGAAGAGCGATATATAATTTACCAACACATTTATGCTTGTAGATATTATACATAAAATGACACCGATGTTCTCTTAAGATTGAGCATTGGCTTTCTTTCCCAAATAGGAAAACCCTTCTCATTAGTGGTGGTCAATGTATTCAATGTGTGGTTGAATAAATTTTAATGCCTAAGCGAGAAAATATTATGGAATCACACTATCCTTGTCTTCACACTACACAGTTTTTACTTTTATCGATTGAAACACAAACAACAAACAATGATACAAACAAATCATGAGCTAAATAGGAAACTCAGGGGGTATGTTGTAAGATATGTTGTGATGAAATGTTCTAGTGGAATATCCATGATAATTTACAGATCATATTGGTATAAAAGTAGTTATCTTTGGGGGTTTTGTGGGAAGTTGCAGGATCCAAGAATTTGCCTAAGAAGGAAGTCTCAGAACCCTAGCCATGCTATATGAGTCTAATTGTAATAATCCTCCGGATGACATATAAAAGAGATTTTTAAATCTTGAAGAACAATTTGTTGATATCTCTCGCAACATGGCCCTCCTCATGGAAACTCCAACAAACAGGTTGGGACCTTGTGGGGAGGTTGGTGGCTCTAAATAAGAAGTTGGATTGGATGACAGATTGAGAGTGTTAGAAAACCAAGATCGCAGAGAAATACAATAAAACAAATGCGGAAACAAAACACAAAAGATACACAATACAATAGAGACATATATATGTGGTTCACCTAGTGTGGGCTACGTCCACCAGAGAAATTCCCAGGTCCATCCTTTTTGTTATCCATCAAAATGAATGGATACAACCTACAATATGCTCATTGTAACTTCCTCTTCTTTCTCTCACAATATCCTCTCTCAGAATACAATATTCGGGATAATGCACAACTGCAATATAATTCCCCCATAAGAGAGGGTTGCCTTCTAGGGGAAAAATCCCTAAAATAACTTCTACCGTCAGATCTGTGACCTTATAATGAGTGATCCATATTGACTACAAAATTACAATATTTTACAAGGAAAAATTTCTCAATATTTCGCTTTGGGGATGCTTCCCTCGAATCCCTCGCCAGGGGGGGGGCTACAAAAATCCCCCCTGGACCCCCTGGTGATAGTTGTGGGGGGGGAAGCCCCCCGAAACCCCCCGTTAGGGAATGGGGTCCAAGCATGACTAGAAAAAACCTCTGAATTAGGAAGATAATCAAGCTCCACAACCAACAATCTCCCACTTGGAGACTGATCACAACAACTCCACTGCTGTTGTACTTGCTGGACTATACTCCACCTTGGACCTGGAAAATTTCTCATCTTCACCTTCATGCTTGAAGACCAACTAAAATTGAGCAGGAACTCAGTTTATCCATGTTTACTACCTTTGTTAACATGTCTGCAGGATTCTGTCTAGTATGTATCTTTTCCAATTGCAAATGTCCATCTTCCAAGATGAATCATAGGAAATGGTACCTGAGATGTATATGCTTACTCTTTGAATGGAAGGCTGATTTTTTGCATGATGAATGTCACTCTCACTGTCACAGTACAAACTGTTATTCTCCTGCTTCTTTCCCAGTTCCTCCATAAACCTCTGTAGCCAAATCATTTATTTACGAACCTCTACAACAATAACATACTTGCTTCTATTACTGAAAGTGAAACAACCTTTTGTAGTTTTGAATTCCAACTTACTGTTGTTCCACCTATAGTAAAAACATACCCTGTGGTGCTCCTCCTGCTATATTTATCACCTGCTATATATGAATCAACATATCCCTATAGAACAATCTTTGAACCTCCAAAACATAATGCATGAGTAGAAGTACCTCTCAAATACCTGAGAATTCACTTTACTTTCTCCCAATGTTCTTTACCTAGATTGTTCATATACCTTCTCACAACTTCCACTGCATGTGCAATATCTGGTCTTGTGCAAACCATCGCATACATCAAGCTCCCAACTGCTAATGAATAAGGGACCATGGACACACATTCTCTCTCCTCTTGTGTCTTGGGACACATTTCCTTAGTTAATTTGAAATGGTTAGCCAAAGGTGTACTAACTGGTTTTTCATTCTGCATTCTAAACCTGTCCAACACCTTCTCTATGTACTCACACCGAGACAATTTCAATTTGTGATTTTTCTTGTCTCTTGTTATTCTCATACCAAGGTTTTTCTTTGCAGCACCCAAATCCTTCATCACAAATAAATTAACTAACTTTTTCTTGAGCACATTTATATCTTGCATATTAAACCTTACAATAAGCAAGTCATCTACGTACAATAGCAAGATAATATAACTTCCACTTTCTAGCCTTTTAAAATAAACACAGTGATCAGAATGACATCTGTTATAACCTTGTTCTGTCATAAACTTATCAAACTACAAATACCACTACCTTGGAGTTTGCTTTAGGCCATACAAACTCCTCTTCAACTTGCATACCAAATTCTCCTTTCCTTTGACCTCATACCCGTGTGGCTACTACATATAAATCTCTTCCTCCAAATCCCTATGGAGAAATGTTGTTTTTACATCTAATTGTTCAAGATGCAAATCTTCTACTACCACAAGACTTAAAATAGTCCTAATTGAAGTCATTTTAACAACATAAGAAAATATTTAATCAAAACCTATACCTTTGTTTTGTGCAAACTCCTTTACAACAAGTCTATCCTTATACCGCTTTTTTCCTCCATCTTCTTCCTTCAACCTGTAAACCCATTTATTATGCAATGCTCTTTTTCCTGCAGGCAACTGAACCAAGTCCCAAGTTTGGTTATTTACCAAGGAATCCATTTCCTCTTTCATGCCTTGCTCCCACTTCTTTTTAGTGTCTACCTGCATTGCCTCTTCATAACATTCTGGTACACCATAATTAATCAACAATAAAT
>JZKD02S2074582.1:64476-81658 GCA_000966675.3 Picea glauca
CCAACTATCATGTTGAAATTAGATTTTTCCTTAGATCTGGAACATTTCTTACCTCTTTCAACAACCATTGGTTTCCTTTCTTTTGCTTTATTTGTACCTTACCCATTCCAACAATTTTTCTTGTGCATCATCACCCAAATGAACTTGTCCAAAATCACCTTGAACATAATCTAGAAAATGTTTCCTATGGGGTGTGGCATCAAATAAATCCCCTGAATATACAACCCACGACTCATAAATATTATCTACAGAAAGAATCAAAGCATCTTGTAACACATCACCTGTTACATTTGCTTCCTGTTTTTTCTCTTGTTGTCCATCTCTTTGTTTCTTTGGAGCTCTGTAGTCTTTCTTCAGATGTCCTTTCTTCCCACAATTCCAACACTCTATTTTTCCTAGTCTAGATTTGGATCTAACCTTCCTAGAATTCCCGCGGTTCCTTGAGCCCTTTCCTCTATCCTTTTGTCTTCCCCTATTATCCATGTTTAACATATTACCTGATGTCTCACCTGTGATTTTTTGTCGCATTTCCTCACTAAGGATAACACCAACAACATCATCAAATTTTAGAGTGTTTGAACCAAAGATAGAGTTACTTACAACCATGACCAAGCCGTTCCAACTTTCCGACAATGAGCACAGAATTAGAAGAGTGTTGACCTCATCATCAAAGTCAACTTTTATAGAACTTAGTTGATTAGTAACCATATTAAATTCATTTAAATGATCTGTAATAGACCCACCTTCTGACATCTTCATATTAAATAATCACTTCATTAGAAATACCTTATTGGATGTTGAGGGTTTTTCATACAGTTTAATCAATGCATCCATCAGCTCCTTCGTTGTCTTTTCTTTTGAAATATTGAAAGCCATCAACACTGCCAATCTTAGCCGTATCGTTCCTAGTGCCTTTTTTTCAAGAACCTCCCATTCTTCATTCTTCATGGCCATTGACTTCTTTGCTATTCTGCCCAATGGTAGGAATAGATCCTTTCGATATAAATAATATTCCATCTGCATCTTCCATAGTTGGTAGCTTTGGCCGTTAAATTTCTTGACCCTAAACCTTCCATCTTCCGCCATTGCTCCCACTCGAACCGGGAACCCTCTTTTCCTGTGAGTTACCTTTCGCTCTGATACCAGTTGTTAGAAAAACAAGATCATAGAACAATAAAATAAAACAAATGCGGAAATAAAACACAAAATATACACAATACAATAGAGACAAAGATATATGTGGTTCACCTAGTGTGGGCTACGTCCACTAGAGAAATTGCCAGGTCCTTCCTTTTTATTATCTAACAAAATGAAGGGATACAACCTACACCATGTCCGTTGTAACTTCCTTTTCTTTCTCTCACAGTCTCCTCTCTTAGAACAAAATATTCACGATAATGCACAACCGCAATACAATTCCCTCATAAGAGAGGGTTGCCTTCTAGGGAAAAAGAAACCCCTAAAATAACTTCTACCGTCAGATCTGCGACCTTGTAATGAATGGTCCATATTGACTACGGAATTACAATATTTTACAGGCAATTTTTCCCAATATTTCGCTTCGGGGGAACTACCATCAAATCCATCGCTAGGGGGGCTACAACCCCCCCCTTGGACCCCCCTGACGACAGTTGTGGGGGGGAAAGCCCCCCCCACACCCGCCGTTAGGGAATAAGGTCCAAGCATGGATGAAACAAACCTCTGAATCAAGAAGATAATCAGGCTCCACAACCAACAAGGAGATAATAAAGACCCAGAAAAGGAGCCGAAAAAAGAGTCATAGATTTGATGTGTGGTTAAATAAATTTTAATGCCTAATTGATACAATCCCATGGAATCAAACTATCCATGTCTTCACACTGCATAATTGTTTATTTTATTACCTGAAACAAAAACAACATACAATGATACAAGCAAATCATGAACTAAATAGGTAGCTTCGGGGGTTGTGGATTGCCACAACTAGAATCAAAATTGTGGATTGATGAGTGGTCATTATTGTGATCTATAACTGAACAAACCAATCTTCCTCTACCCAAAATTCTTTGTTGCCACAAAATATCATAAATCCTTTTCACCACAAAAATGAAAATTCATCCTCTACAAACTCTAGGAGGCAGAGAAAATACAGGCAAGATGAGCGACTATTAAATATTGATCTGCAAAATTTAGGTTGAGAACTAAGTGATGGTTGGCATCAAGATGCAAAAATAAATGTCCTCTACAAATCTAGGAAAGACACTGAGCAACTATTAATCCTGAAGGCATAATCAATGGGTCTAAATTTTATTTAGGAAATTGTCATTGGTGGATGAACAATTGAAGTAACTTTGACGTTGGTCCAACGAAGATTAATGGTCAACACATCTCCACAAATCCCATCAGAGTGTTTGCACCACAATATAAATATATAATTTCCCTTGAGAATGTTCATGCTTGATAGGATTTTAGACCTTATATTTCTTAGATTTTATTCAAACCATTTTTTCTTTTCTTTTTGGATAGGGTCATAGAGTTTAATGGGCCTTCAAAGAGGACAATCTTGGTTGCTAGCAAAGGCTTGTGACCAATCCGAGAGTCAATCACCTTAAAATGACTTGAGAGATATTTTTAGATTCATCATGTAACACAATAATTGCAGTTAGATTAAGGCATACATCTTAGTATTAAGGATCATGTGCTAACATGTACTTCAACACAACCATAATGCACAATATACTAACAAAGCATTTATAACCTTTGGGTTCAAAGTACTTGTTCCATATGGAGAGGCCATGCTTGTTTCTCTCTACACTGCATCTACGACAAGCATGGTTTCGACAAGAGAGTTCTACTTGATCTCCTATATATGTTATAGGATTTGGCCAACAATGCTTCATACCCATTTGGCTCACTAACCTGAGAATCCACACAAAATATTTTCTTTGCAGTGTGGCTTGGTTTGAGAAAAAAATAACAAGAACAAATCACTCCCTTCTCACACCACCAATTTTATGCATTTCATAAAATTTGTGAATTGTAAGCTGAAGTGAGCATAAAATTTTAATACGGAGTGAGCACAAGGAGCAACAAACGCCTTCGAAAAATACATTAAACATCTATGATATGATTATGTTAAATATTGTCCCACATTGATGGACGTAGTTGATAATAGACAAAGAAGGAAGCATAGATAAGGGAGGAGGATGAGGTCATGGTTACAGAGCCGTGTGGTCGACACAAAGTGAATAACTCTTTCTCCTTTTACTAAATAATACAGTGTGTTGGCCACCCACAAAGACATACGCCAATTTTTGGAGCCTTCCATTTCTAAAAAATGGAGGCTAACAATATTAACAACAAAATCGCATGGTTTAAAAAGCTATGCATATATTCGAATGAGAGGTTGTGATCTGTACTTTCTAGGTTCAATGTGAAATGAGGCGAGGTGCTAAAAGGAAGAGCGATATATTATTTACCAACACATTTATGCAAATGACACCGATGTTCTCTTAAGATTGAGCATTGATTTTCTTTCCCAAATAGGAAAACCCTTCTCATTAGTGGTGGTCAAGGGATTTAATGTGTGGTTAAATAAATTTAAATGCCTAAGCGAGACAATCCTATGGAATCACACTATCCTTGTCTTCACACTACATAGTTTTTTCCTTTATCGATTGAAACAAAAACAACAATAAATGATACAAGCAGATTGTGAGCTAAATATGCAACTCAGGCGGTATGTTGTAAGATATGTTGCGATGAACTATTCCACTGGAATATCCATGATAATTTATAGATCATATTGGTATAAAAGCAATTATCTTTGGGGGTTTTATGGGAAGTTGTAGGATCCAAGAATTGGCCTAAGAAGGAAGTCTCAGAACCCTAGCCATGGTAGATGAGTCTAATTGTAACAACCCTTGAGATGACATATAAAAGAGATTTTTAAATCTTGAAGAACAAGTCGTTGATATCTCTCGCAACATGGTCCTCCTCATGGAAACTCTAGCAAACATGTTTGGACCTTTTGGGGAGGTTGGTGGATCTAAATTAGAAGTTGGATTGGACGACAAATTGGGAGATAATAAAGACCCAGAAAAGGAGCCGAAAAAAGAGCCATAGATTCTATGTGTGGTTAAATAAATTTTAATACCTAAGCAAGACAATCTTATGGAATCACACTATCCATGTCTTCACACTGCATAGTTGTTTCTTTTATTGACTGAAACAAAAACAACATACAATGATACAAGAAAATCATGAACTAAATAGATAGCTTCGGGGGCTGTGGATTGCCACAATTAGACTCAAAATTGTGGATTGATGAGTGTCCATTATTGTGATCTACAATTGAACAAACTAAATCTTCATCTACCCAAAATCCTTTGTTGCCACAAAATATCTTAAATCCTTTTTGTTAGCACTCCAGGAAACTCTCCTAGGCTATATATCAAAGATGCATGGTAACTTAATCTTTTTGGTAACTATTTTCTCAATAATAGGCGTGGGTTTGGATCAAGATGAATATCCTAATCACTGGATTGTACCTTCAAGACAGTCTAGCTATATTCATGCAATACAAGGCCTTCAAGAGCTATTATCAGATAGGTTTGTAAAACAAATGGATAAGAAAACCAATCAGTTAACCAGAACATACATAGACAATATATATGATGGGTCAACAAACTAGCCAAAGATGCTTATGATTGTTGCTTAACAGTCAAAAGTAAGATGACAATTACCATGGGACCATTAAACATAGACAAAAGAACAATTTCAACTCATATGCATAGACAAAGATGAAGGAGAGTCTGACAATAACAAATGAAAGAAACTTGCAGGCTTAATATATTAAAGAAAGTGTCTTTTATACAACAACAATATATTATAGAACTCAAAATCGAACCCTGTGTTCATCAAATGTTCTTGGCTTTGTAGCCTTTTACAAACAGTTTCCAGATCCTAGATTAATGGATCAAATTTTTCCAAATATAGAAAATCAATAATTGACCTAAGTAGACTAGATCAATTCAACTTCTCGACTGATCTTTATGTTCTTTAGATTCTTGGCAGGTGTAGTAAGCCTTCTGAGGCTGCTGGATCTCAAGTGATATGGGAGGAGTCAAACTTGACACCTGTTGACAGTCAACAATCTTATCTCCTTGACAATAGCTAACCATTGCTTACCTTTTCTATCTTTTAAAACATCTTCAAAACCAAAACAAACTCTTGATAGAGATGTCATTAATTATTTTTAATCGACTGGAACCGTTTTTGAATCTCTTGAACAAGAAAAACTTGGATATGTGCAAAAACATTAGCTTTATGCCTTATCAGTGCTTTCAGTAGCTAGAGAAAATAGAAATCGGGATGCTTAGCTACAAAAAGCTATACTTTCGGTGGCTAATGAACAATCGATATGTTCGCCTAAGCCACCGAAACCTGAGATTATCAAAATTTCAAAAATACCCTTGTCTCAGCTCAAAAACGCCTCAGGACTGATCTTTTTAGGCCTCTATATCTTGCTCAAACTTTGTAGGGTTACTGGCTGCTTCTGGTTCATTGCATTGAACTGCCACCTCTGCAAGGGTCTCAAGAGAAGCATGAGCTTGGTGTTTTGAAGCCATTGCTTTTTTCCTCAAAGCCCTGACCTTTTTCTTCAAACCTTGGGCTACTCTCCATAAGTTGTTGTAGTCCTTTACAATCTTGTTTTTCTTTTTCTTCTCCTTTATGCTTTCATGGGATAGTCTTTCCAAAGCTGAATTGCTTTCTGCAAAGTTTTTTGATAAGGTTTCATACCTGGTTTTTATTACCCTTTCAAGCACTTCTTGCTCGGCTAGCTTCTTCTTAAGCTTCTTGATTTCTTTTGATTTATTCTGCTTCAATCGTTTTCTAGATGAGGCCTCTGCAATTTGTGGCTCTTATTCTTCTTGGGGAGTAGGTGATGGAAGGTTCTCATAACTTGTTGTGTATATGTCCACAAAAATAGAGTTGTCACGCCCTGTGTTAACTGAATCCTCGTGCCCTGTTTCCAATTGTTGCTCTTCATCTTCTGAGTATGTGTAAGGGAGATTGAGAATGTTTTTGTTCACTAGGAATTCATTGGCCTCTTCTTCCTCATTATAAAAATTCAATTTCTTCTTCGTTTTTCCCAGCCTAGAGGAAGGAGAGGGTTGATTGACTGGGGTTGGAGAGATAGATCTTCTCCTTCTCTTTCCACTTATGGGAGTGGAGGATTTCTTAGAATGAGTACTCTTTTTTCCCTCTGGCTGGACCTCAGTTTGGAAATCATTCCAGAATAAGAAATAATTCCATTCTTTACCCTTTCTTTGCAACAACTCACAGACCAACAGTTTGATTAAACTATGGTGGGATAATCTACCTGTCAAATGGTTTATAAGTTTGAAATGATAAATCATCACTTGTTGTATCACCCTTCATATGTTATATAAACCATTATAGCCTTCAATAACTGCAGCCATTTATCTTCAAGGAAAGATGCAAGAATATCTTTCTTCCAAATCAAATCCCTATGTTCTGGTTTTAAATAGGTCCTGAATTCAACATTCTTAATCACAGTGGTTTTAAACCATTTCTCTCCAGTCGTGGGAAGCTCTGTAACTTCAACTATGAGGGCTTCATCAATTTAGAATTCATCCTGACCGATGATTGCTTTCTTTCCATCAAAATTGAGAGCGAAAGCCTCTGCCACCTGTTGATGAAAGCTTTGTAATTTTTTGCAAAAATTGTAACACCCTGCATCCTTGAACATTTGACATACCTCGGGATGTGATTCCAGGTAACTGATATCGTTAAGCTCCTTCCTCAATTTCGACGTTCCTTTCTTCATTTGCCACGACGTTTTCGCACACCTGTGATCGAAGGAGTGGATTTCGGGAAGAGTTACACCGCGTAAACTTAGCGAAAATTGGCTCGGCTGAGATAAAATTGAGATAACTGGGGAGAGATTTTGAATGTGGCATTGATTGCAAGGAGTGAGGTGAAACGGTTGATGATGTGCATAAGTCATGGCAAATAACTGAAATCAATGGGAAGTACATCGGCATATGACTTAATGATATAGCGACCAGGAAAGATTCGCTCATATCACAGTGAGATCAGATTTTTGGTCGTGAACGGTTCTTTCTCCAGTCCTTTTAGCGGCTTGTGCAATCATGGAAACATCGAACCCATCGTTTGAAACGTGTGATAGGACGTGCTTGGTCTTTACCTGCTTCAACGATTTCGGTGGCTAAAATGGCCCTGGATTCCTTTATTTAAGCTTCTGAAAGCTAAGGCTTTCGATGGCTAATGAACAATCGATATGTTCGCCTAAGCCACCGAAACCTGAGATTTGAATTAGATCAAACAAAAAATAAACGAACTTTTATTTAAACTTTATTACATGGGTAAAGCTTCGAAAGATGAACCTTTAAAAATTTAAGAAGTACCTTTTTAAAAGACTCCCTATCACCTAGAATGCAAAATCTCGATTGATTTATTTGAGGAGATAACACTTTTCGCCACAAAAAAGAAATTCATCCTCTACAAACTCTAGAAGGCAGAGAAAATAGAGACATGATGAGCAACTATTAAATGTTGATCTACAAAATTTGGGCTAAGCACTAAGTGACAATTGGCATTGAGATGCAAAAATAAATGTCCTCTACAAATCTAGGAAAGAGACCGAGCAACTGTTAATCTTGAAGGCATAATCAATAGGTCCAAATTTTATTTAGGAATTTGTCATTGAGATTAACGGTCATCGCATCTCCACAAGTCCCATCAGTGTGTGGACACCACAATAGAAATATATAATTGCCCTTGAGAATGTTCATGCTTGATAGGATTTTAGAACTTCTATTTCTTAGATTTTATTCAAACCATTTTTTTTTTCTTTTTGGATAGGGTCACAAAGTTTAATGGACCTTCAAAGAGGACAATCTTGGTTTGTAGCAAAGACTTGTAACCAATATGAGAGTCAATCACTTAAAATGACTTGAGAGATATTTGTAGATTCACCATGTAAGACAATAATTGTAGTTAGATTAATGCATACATCTTAGTATTAAGGATCATGTGCTAAAATGTACTTCAACACAACCATAACACAAAATAGACTAACAAAGCATTTATAACCTTTGGGTTCAAAGTACTCGTTCCATATGGAGAGGTCATGCATGTTTCTCTCTACATTGTGTTTACGACAAACATGGTTTCCACAAGAGAGTTTTGCTTGATCTCCAAAAGAGGGTGGAGGGTGGCTTATGATGTTGATCATTAGCTTGGACCCTATGGGTCTTTAGGATAGATCATCCATATGCTTGAGAGTTGTATGGATCCCATTTGAAATCCATACATGTGCGCGCTCTAGCTGATGTAATTGGGAGAGTTTTGAAGATAGAAGGCCTTGCTTCCATGGATGTTTCCCCACCTTAGGGTTTTACCACRTAAATTTCTTATCTCCTCTCTCTTATTTGATATATCTACTTTTATTTGTTCGATGTTTTCCATAGGARTTTAGACATGATAGATATTAGCAATACGTTTCCACATTTTTTAGCACTACACTAGTAATAATAAATCTAAGATCTAAGGTAATAARCTAYATAGTAAARTATTTAAGAATATTGTAAGATATGTTGTGATRAATTGTTCCGGTGGAATATCCACGACAATKTATARATCATACTRGTATCATAGCAGTTTTCTTTGGGGTTTTTGTGGGAAGTTGCAGGATCCAAGAATTRGCTTAAGAAGGAAGTCTAAGAACCCTAGCCACATAAGATGGGTCTAATTGTAACAACCATCGRGATGAAATAGATGAGAGATTTTCAAATCTTGAAGAAGAAGTCATTGATATTTCTTACAACATGGCCCTCCTCATGGCAACTCTAGCAAACAAGTTTGGACCTTTTTGGGAGATTGGTGGCTCTAAATTAGAAGTTGGATCGGATGAGAAATTGGGAGATAATAAAGACCCAGAAAAGGAGTCGAAAAAAAGAGACATAGATTCTATGTGTGGTTAAATAAATTCTAATTCCCAAGTGAGACAATCCTATGGAATCACACTATCCATGTCTTCACACTACATAGTAGTTGCTTTTATTGACTGAAACAAAAACAACATACAATGATACAAGCAAATCATAAACTAAATATGTAGCTCTGGGGGTTGTGGATTGCCACAACTAGACCCAAAATTGTGGATCAATGAGTGGTAATTGTTGTGATCTACAACTGAACAAACTAAATCTTCCTCTACCCAAAATCCTTTATTGCCGCAAAATATCATAAATCCTTTTCACCACAAAAATGAAAATTCATCCTCTACAAACTCTAGGAGGCAGAGAAAATAGAGGCAGGATGAGCGACTATTAAATATTGATCTGCAAAATTTAGGCTCAACACTAAGTGACGGTTGGCCTTGAGATGCAAAAATAAATGTCCTCTACAAATCTAGGAAAGAGACTTAGCAAATGTTAATCCTGAAGGCATAATTAATAGGTCCAAATTTTATTTAGGAAATTGTCATTGGTGGATGAACGATTGAAGTAACTTTGACAGTGGTCCAACAAAGATTAATGGTCAACGCATCTCCACAAGTCCCATTAGTGTGTGGACACTACAATAGAAATGTATAATTTCCCTTGAGAATGTTCATGCTTGATAGGATTTTAGAGCTTCTATTTCTTAGATTTTATTCAAACCATTTTTTTTTTGATAGGGTCACAAAGTTTAATGGACCTTCAAAGAGGACAATTTTGGTTGGTAGCAAAGGCTTGTGAGCAATCCAGGAGTCAATCACTTTAAAGTGACATGAGAGATAATTGTAGATTTACCATGTAACACAATAATTGTAGTTAGATTAAGACATACATCTTAGTATTAAGGATCATGTGATAACATGTACTTCAACACAACCATAACACACGATATACTAACAAAGCATTTATAACCTTTGGGTTCAAAGTACTTGTTCCATATGGTGAGACCACGCCTGCTTCTCTCTACACTACATCTAGAACAAGCATGGTTTCCACAAGACAATTTTGCTTGTTCTCCTAGATATGTTATAGGATTTGGCCAACAATGCTTCATACCCATTTGGCTCACTAACCTAAGAATCCACACAAAATGTTTTCTTTGCAGCTTGGCTTGGTTTGAGAAAACAATAAGAAGAACCAATCACTCCCTTCTCACGCCACCAATTTTAGGCATTTCATACAATTTGTGAATTATAAGTTGGAGTGAGCATATAATTATAAGCTGGAGTGAGCACAAGGAGCAACAAACACCTTGGAAAAAGATGTTAAGCCTCTATGATACGATGATGTTAAATATTGTCCCACATTGACGAGCGCACTTGATAATAGATAAAGAAGGAAGTATAGATAAGGGAGGAGGGTGACGTCATGGTTACAGAGTCATATGGTCGACACAAAGTGAATAACTCTTTTTCCTTTTACTAAATAATACCGTGTGTTGACCACCCACAACCGTAAAATTGGAGCCTTTCATTTTAAAAAAATGGAGGCTAACAATATTAACAATAAAATCAAATGGTTTAAAAACCCTTGCATATATCCATTCATGTGATCTAAAGTGATGATATAGGAATTTCCAATCTTTATCAAATGGTTTAAAAACCCTTGCATATATCCATTCATGTGATCTGGATCATCCATATGCTTGAGTTGTATGGATCCCATTTGAACTCCATACATGTAATTGGGAGAGTTTTGAAGATAGAAGGCCTTGCTTTCATGGATGTTTCCCAACCTTGTGGTTTTACCACGTAAATTTCTTATCGGAGTTTAGACAGGATAGATATTGGCAATATGTTTCCACATATTTTTCTTGGTCTTTCATGGTATCAGAGCCATACATCTAACTCCTTGGATGAACTTCTTTTTATTTTGAAATATTGGATAGGAGATCTCTACGATTTTCTTTTGTGAGCATTCAACAACAGTGATTGAGGTTTTTTTTTTGGCATCAATTTGCAAGTAGATCTAGTTTATTTTTTAGATCTGCTAGTCTAAATTTTTAGATTTGATTTTTTAGGCCCAATTTTTTTTAAAGATCTGCAAATTCAGGTCTAAGTCACATGCTTGGTTTCTACAAATCTTAAGCTGTTTTTTCCAAATTTGACATTACCATTACATCTGGAGCATGCTAAACAGTCAAGATCAATGTTCATTTTGCTAAATTTGGTCTCTATTTGGACCACAACTAAGATTGAAGATTCGTGGGTGCACTTCATATCTATACAAATTGGTGTATTTTTGGGTTGATATCACTGTACATACGTGTTTGGAGCAGTCTAATTAGCCAATATTGACCATTTGTTTACCACAATCAACCTTCATTTGCCAATATATTGAGAATTTATTCTAGCAAACATGGGCCATCAATTCACTGTACTATATTTTTAAATTAGTTATTCAACAATATAATAAATGTATTTGATATCAAATATGATGGATATGATCAATTGGTTATAATAATATGTTATGTATTTGGCAGCCCATTCCCTTTCAACTATAATTAATAACATTATCATTTAGGGGACTCACCACATCTATACCATTTGGACTCATCCACCCAATCGACATGTGCTATATTAGTAGGTGCATCCAAACAAAACTTGCAATCTTAGTTGCCATGTGTCATTTCGTACACTACCATGTGTCACTTTCAACACCTACCACGTCAGCGGCCTGTACATTCAACATAAGCATTATGTACATGCAATGTTAGATTCTGTACCTTTCCGTGTCAACATATGGTGGGTTCCATTTAGACCAATCAAAGGCTTCCACGTGACACTTCTAGCTTAGCTTGTGGAGATTAGCACCAAGATTTTGAAGGTATTTTTTAAATTGCCATAACTTTGTCATACGACATCGGTTTTCAATGTGGTTTTTTGCAGACAATGTATTTTTTAGTTCTCTACACAATGACATATTTTTATCCAATGAATTATTCTATTTGATTCTAGTGATTTTTATTTGTTCCAAAGAACCCAAGGCTAGACCTTCTTTTTGGAACTTTAAAATGGTCATAAATTGCTAATATGGACACAATTTAAAGCGAAATTATTTTCAAAATGCATAAAATTCCATACTCTATGCAATGATGATATCGGATTCTATTGATTTGGTGATATGATTATTGAGGATAGTAATGGCCACATATTTCTCCTTTGTTTGACTGTGGCAACTGTCTATTTGACACAATTTCTTGATGGCAGACATTTAGTGCTTCGCTTGGAAATATGTATTTTTTTATGGGGAGACCATTTTATATTACATGTGGTGCATATTTGAGCACTTGTTGAACTTGATGATTATTGTGAGATCATGTTCAAGGTCTTGATAGAAGCACTCTAATTGATCATCAACACTTTCAACATGTTGGATCACATTCATTTTCATCTTCTGCGAGCATTCATGTCTTCTTGGAGAGATTGTTCTACCACATTGTGGACTTACCATATTGATCCATGACTTTGCTCTTGGATGTTCTTTTTTGTAATTAGCTCTGTATTTGCTTCACTTGTTCTAGAGTGGTGTGTGCAAAGAGTTTAGAGACATATTGGTTTTGTAGATTATTACTCTCTCTTGAGTTTCTTAGCATTTCATCATGAGCATATTGATGTTGTCATTGTTGGTTATTCTGCATTAGTTCCTAATGGTAGCAAGTGTCTTCTCCTTTCACCTTTTTTGAGGATCTTGTTGTAGCTTATTAATGGTTTTGTACATTGTTCCACTCAATAGCTTATCCTTGACATCAACAAAGTTTGATGCTATATTTGCGACTTATCTAGGATGTTTGAAGTTGTCATTAAGGGGGAATGTAATGTAATGCCATATTCTTCCAAATGTGTTCATTGCAACGCATGATGTAAGGATTGTCTAGTGGTCACAATTACTGTTGTATTGCCTATCACTATGATGATTGAGAAAACATCCTTCCAAGACATTTGTACACACAATAAAACATCATTAGACTTGTGAGATCTCAAATATCTCACATTATTGACCTATTATTCTTATGTAACACAACTCCTTCATTGACTTAGGTTCTCATTTCTCTGGTCAACATTACAAGGGACTGTTAGAATGTGTTTCAATGTTGTCTAGTGTGTTGATATAATTTTGTACTTATTGTCACAATGATGATCATTATAACATCATTTGTGGGGCACTTATACATGTACACATGACCTCAATAGACTTTTGTAATATTGCACATGTACACATGGGGATAGTTTTGGGAGTTATTTGGTGGTGAGCTATCTCTCAGGCAATGGCGACCTACACTCATAGGCCATTCTTATCCACTAGTTCTCCCTTATCTCTTGATGATATTATCATCAACCTTTATGAATTGGTTGATCTCTGTCCTTGATCGTGCCTTATGATCAATGGTCTAAGTTTCTCTCGGTTACTATAAATTGAGGAAATTGGTCTTGAATCCAAAAGAGGGTGGAGGGTGGCTTATGGTGTTGATCATTAGCCTGGACCCTATGGGTTCTTGGGCTAGATCATCCACATGCTTGAGAGTTGTATGGATCCCATTTGAAGTCCATACATGTTTGTGCTCTAACTGATGTAATTGGGAGAGTTTTGAAGAATAGAAGGCCTCGTTTCCGTGGATGTTTCCCCTCCTTGGGGTTTTACCATGTAAATTTATTGTCTCCTCTCTCTTACTTGATAGATTTGCTTTTATCTATTTGATGCATCCTGCATGAGTTTAGATAGGATACATCTTGGTTATATGTTTCTACATATTGTTCCCGGTCTTTCATGGGAGAATATTCTAAAATGACCCTAAGCAAATTACAAACCTGAAAGATCATTTTTGTTGAAGCTAAAGATGAAGGGAGCTAAATGACTACACGTGAAAAGAAGACCATAGAAAGTGATCAATGATCCAGTGCAAATTTTGAACAAGACCGTGAGAAAGTGACCCAATAAGCTATGGATAATGTTGTAGACGGAGGATCAAGCAAGGAAGCTAGAAAGCATAAGGGCAAGAAAGAAAGGTTTGTGAATAGTAAACCTTTAGCGTTTTGCTTCTATTGTAAAAAGAAACCACTCTAGTGAAACCACTCTTGAAATCCCATTCAGAGAAACTAACCATGTTTATATCATTCATACACATTTCAAAGGCTTGTAACCAATCCGAGAGTCAATCACTTTAAAATGACTTGAGAGATATTTGTAGATTCACCATGTAAGATAACAATTGTACTTAGATTAAGGCAGACATCTTTCTTCCTCTTGTTCGCCAAGAATTTTATATAGGTTGTTGGTTGGCTTCTCCGACTAGGGCCTCTTGGACTAATGCTTCTTGCGCTTCCTAGTCACCGCTTGGAAGGTTTCTTGTCCTTTGCTACTCCGAGGGGGAGGAGCCTATTTTAAAGCCAACAACACTAACAAGAAAATAGGGGCCAACAACACTAATAAGAAAATGGATCAGTTTTAAAGCACGCGCTCTCTTGCTCTGTACGACAAGTTCCGCTTGATCTCCTAGATATGTTATATGGATTTGGCCAACAATGCTTCATACCCATTGCCTCACTAACCTGAGAATCAGCTCAGGAAAACTATAACAAGAACAAATCACTCCGTTCTCACGCCACCAATTTTAGGCATTTCATACAATTTGTGAATTATAAGCCGGAGTGAGCAGAAGGAGCAGCAAACGCCTTGGAAGAAGATGTTAAACCTCTATGATATGACGATGTTAAATATTGTCCCACATTGATGGACGCAGTTGATAATAGGCAAAGAAGGAAGTATATATATGAAAAGAGGAGAGTATGTTAATCACGGAGCCGTGTGGTCGACACAGAGCGAACTATTCTTTCGCCTTTTACTAAAGAATACCGTGTGTTGGCCACCCACAGCGGCATACGCCAATTTTTGGAGCCTTCTATTTCTTATAAATGGAGGCTAACAATATTAAAGATAAAATAGAACGGTTTAAAAGCCCGCGCCTGCGTTCGTTCATGTGATCTGAAGTGATAACGTAGGAAGTGATAACGTAGGAAGTGATAACTGAATGAGGTTGCGATCTGTACTTTCTAGGTTCAGTGTGAAATGAAGTGTGGTGCTAGAAAGAAGAGGGATATATTATTTATGTAATCATTCTAAAATGAACATATCCCATACTTCCTGTTTACGATCTGATGTGCTGCTGTGCCGCTGTGCCTTTGACATTAGAAAAATAAACTAGCAATCTTAACTGAAGAGAACCGGAAACATAAATCTATTTTAGTGTTTACTGTTTAGATTCTTTCTTTATCAGGGCTTATTGGATTTCTCCTACCGCTTTTCCAATTCATTGTTACCCGTGCTGCAGGTTGGAAACTTACAGGGCACTTTTCCAGTTCATTGTTGCTGTTGCAGGTTGGAAACTTACAGGGCACTGAAACGCTGACATGAACTACTCCAAAATGAATCCAATCAACAAAGTGCTTTCGGGAAATGTGTTCTAACATTGAAAAAATTACATGCTAAAACCACAGCCAGAATTATGTCCTCTCTGCGCTTACATTCTACATGGACATTTCAGCATCCCAATTTGTTTTACTTGTGAGGGATTTATTGATAAGACAAAGCAACATTGTAAACTGAATATGTCCTGTATACATCCATGATTGGACAGAATCAAAATGCACAATGTTTCCACAACCTAAACAGATGTTGAAATTACCATACTTGAAAACAAAATTAAGATATGAGTTGGTGTCTACTGGCTTTCATACTTGTACTTGTTACATCAATTATTAGACTTGCACAAATGTGGGTATCCATGCTGTGGGTACTCATGACCCCTGTTGTCTTCCAAGTGCAACAAAATTTGATCCAAACTATTGACCTTTTTTGTTTGAGAAGCATATTTTTAGTTTGTGGATCTCGAATGTTTCTTAGGTCCTTTCTTTCCATTGAAGTTGGATTGGATATAGCCCCGAAAGACTCAAAATTCTCATCTCTTAATGTTGGATAACAAAATGTTTTGTTAGATAGTTCTCCATGTGTTTTGTTAGATAGTTCTCCATGTGATGTCAAAGCCCTTAAGATCAGGCTGAGAATCTATTAAATTCTTGGCTAAGAATCTTCGAGACTCTCGGTCAAGAATCTATTAAACTCTCCGTCGAGAATCTTCCAAACCCTCGGTCGAGAATCTATTAAACTCTTGGTCATTTTAACACTTTCGAGCGAGAATAGGAAAACGGACCCTGCACCCCTCACCTGATCCCTGCGTGCCTCCAAGTCAAACAGTCAGTCTGACCGGATCTCTGTGCGCCTCCAAGCCAACAGTGTGCTTAGTTTAATTTAAGCTGAAAATTCTTAGTACAATGAGGATGAGAACATGTCCTTATTCAAAATTTCAAGACATCATATGTTTACATAAAACTCTTCTGATCTTCTTGATATGCTGATCACATGTTTTTATTCAGGAGTGTACTTTCTTGGAACAATTGCTATTTTGGCTTCCAATGATGATGTTTGTTTCTTTGCTTGCTGAATTTTCTGGATACGGCATCTTTTGATTCAGGAAACTCCTTTCTTGGAACTACTGCTATCTAGGCTTCCAATGATGTTTTTTCCCTTTGTTTGCTGGAAAAGAGAGACTTCTATGTTGTCAATATCATACAGACAATACTTATGTTGATGGTCAAGGCAACCATCTACAGCTTAAAATTTTGCACAATTGTTAAACACTGGAAATTTGAAAGTCACGGGAGTGCATTTGGTTTTCTTGAAATTCTAAAAAAATATTTAACTTTCCTAATTACAATTTATTATTACAGATTATATTATGAACTGGCGCTTTTTGGGTTGCCTTTCATTTTCCACTTTGAATCCCTACAACCATAAATGTTGGCTGGAATTGGATAGAATTTAAATCTCTTATGTTAAGGCAACAAAGGAGCTTAAATAATGCTGTGCCAAACTAGGATATCCCCTAACTAATTACACACGCTAAAATGAGAACTTATTTTAACCAAGTTAACACAAACTTGTAATGCAAACTAAACTAAACTATATAAAGAACTACCACAATATGCCCTAGTTACCTAAATGTCCCCACTGCTATTCGTAGAGTCCCAAATTTCATTAATGAGACTTTCACATTCGTTATCCATGTCATGTTCCCTCCCCTTTAGCTCCACCGGTGG
>JZKD02S2074582.1:137090-152614 GCA_000966675.3 Picea glauca
ACTTTCAGTTCTGCTTGATTGCTTTCATATTAGGCTGGTAGTCTTGTGATTCTCGATACAATGACTGGTTGTTCAGGCTTCTCTTCTTTCTTGGAATCTTCATGTTCTTTCTTATTTTTTCTTTAGCTCTTGGGTCCATGGAGTTTCTTATAGATTCCACGCCCTAAGGATTCCATTTATTTATTTCATCATAGGATCATGGATTTGGATGGACAATCAGGGATACTTTAAGGCTTCTCTTCGAAGAAGTCTTCTTCTAAGGTCGAACTGAACACATATTGCCTTTCATGGTTGCTACCATGGATATATACTTCATCATATTCAATGGATCATAGGATTAGCTCCCTCCTAATCCTTGCTTCATGCAAGCTCTTCTCTTTGGTGATGTATAATCGGCTCCCTCCATCTGGGAGAGTCCATGCTTCCATCTGCATCCTTGTTGTCTACTGCAATATATAATTGGCTCTCTCTGTCTGACAGAGTCCACGCTTCTATCTTGTTGTCTTCTACAAAAATGTCACAAGTCTTTCTCCAATTTCCTCTTGATTGCTGACTTCTTTCTATATTTGCTTCTTCTAGGTCTCTTCATGATTGATTCGGCTTATCTTGCAATAGCTTCCACATGATTTGTTTGATGTTTTTCATTCTTTCATGTATTATCTAATGATATCAATACTTATCCTTTTGTTCTTCCATCGGTATAGTTCTTCTTGGAACACATTATCTTCCAGGAGATATATATACAAGATATGTACATAGACGATACAAATAAGATATGTACAAGAACTAAGAAGAGTATTGTTACCTTCAGAAGAAGAAGTCTCTTTTGTCCTGCTTAGTCTTCTTTGTAGGTTCCTTTTCTTCGGCAACTGATGCTTCTTGTTTCTCCTTCCTTTTCTTTAGCTCGGGACAATGATTCTTGTAGTGGCCATACTTTCGACAGTTGAAGCATTGTACTTCTAAAATGTCTCTCTCTTGATTTGACTTCCTCCTTGAACCAAACTTCCTTTTGTTCCTGAAATTATTGAATCTTGTTGTGAAGGCTTGTTCATCGTACTTTTTTTGGGGTTTCTCTTTTGCACCGATCCTTGATTCTTCTTGAGCACAACAAGTCCAAAGTTATTCAAATGTTGGATACTCCTTCCTTGTGTTCATGCTTGCGGCAAATGCATCCCACGTCTTGGTAAGACCATTGAGTACTATGTTTACCAATTCCTTCTCTGAAGTGAGCTCTTCAATAGCTTGTAGTTGATCTCTTAACTGGGAGATCCTCACAAAGTATGATGTTATGTTGTCATCATCATTCATGTTCATGTCACAGAGCTCATTCTTCAGACTCATAACTTGTCCAATGTTTCTGATCGAGAAGAGATTTGTTAAGGCATCGTATATCTTCTTTGATGAGTCAAGATGGGAGATGTAGGGTATCAAGTGGTCTTTTATGGATTCCACTATGATACTCATGGAATTGATGTCACCGTCTTTGAACTTCTCCATAACTACAACGTTCTGTGGTTCCTTCTCTTTTACTTCTTCAAACTCTGGTTCCACAATCTTTCCTTTTACGATATCCAACATTTTATTCTTAGGAAGGATGAGGTCAATCCTTGTCTTCCACGCTCTGAAGTTAGAGGCTCCATCTAACTTGTTCTCCGACTTCATAGAATAAGTCATGGTTTCTTTGACTTGGTCAAACCCTAGATTTGACCACAAACTCAAACTTGACGTCTTGGCTTGCTGAGAGTACCAGAAGATGCACTAGGCTAGGGCACATTGATCTGTTCAGAGATTAGGTCATCCCTTCACTTAAGGTGCCTCAACGAGAGGATTAGGGTTTCTACAACTGCACCTGCTAGTAACCCTAGCGACAGTGCTTTGGTGACTGCTCCTGCTAGGAAACCCTAGCGACAATTATTCAACGAGCATTAATATCCTTCTCGCTATGTTTCCTTCCAGCGGTTAGACCGAATGAAGGAGGTGTGGGCCCATAACCTGTTAGATTATAAGTGGATGTGCTTGTTTTACCATTGACAATACTATTGTCACCCAACCATTGGCCGAAGCCACCCTCCGAGCACCTTAACCTTGACAGAGAATTATTCTGGAAGCAAACCCTAGGCTAGATATCCAAACAAAGGGCAGCACACCTTTCCCCAAGGATAGCGCATCAACAAGAGCTGATCAGATAGCCCAAACCCTAACCAAGAGATATTCCAAGCGTAACTGCTAGTTGCAGCGACTGCAACGACATATGTCCTCCAAACCTGCGCAGAAACTGGGCAACTATAGTGCGCACAAGTGCTGCTCTGCAATTCTGAGTCTGCCTGCCAAAATGAGAACTGGCCTCCTGTATTTATACTAATTCTGGCTAACTGCCTGGGCCGACTTCTCATTCTGGGTATCTGTCTGTTCATTATATATTATTATTTATGGCCGACTTCTTCTCTTGGAGGCTAATAACCTAATATAAATTATGTTCTTGAGCCAACAAGTCTTCTAGGGTTATTATCCAACTCATTAGGGCTTCTTCTTGCTTCCTGGAGTATTCTATCCTCGTCAGGTTTACAGGTGGAGGTAAATACGTCCCGCATCTACCATAATATAAAAAATTACTTCATTTTTTTGACAGAATTTAGAGGGAAGATTTGTGGAAGAGAGATTTACCATGAAATACTTTGGAGTGGATGGATTTTTTTAAAGAGACAAAATTGGAAGGGATCTGTAGGGCACATACAAATATGTAGATAATTTTTTTTAGGTATGTGATTTCATTCTACTGAGCATTTATATATTTCCCTACTTGATTCAAACTATTTTCAATGCATGTTAAAAAAAAGGAAGGGTTTCATAGTTACCTTTGATATTTGAAGTCGTAGCTTTCTTGTTGTCTTTTCTCGTTCCCCTCTTTTTTTAAACAATACATACTTATAGGGTTTATTTTAATAAGGAATAGATTTTTATAGGGTTTATTTTTATAAGCAATAGATTTTTTTAGGGTTTATTTTTTAAGAATAGATTTTTATAAGGTTTATTTAATTGCATATGGGGCGTTTGTATCCATTGCAATGGTACCAATCATTGCATCAGATCCCAAACCTTGCTAAATCTATTGTTGTCAGTGATTTTTTTTTTAACTTTTCCACAATACGCGGTGCACAGTTTATAGGCAGACGCCCCGGTGCGCACTGTACATGAATATCGTCCCGGTGCTCACTGTATAGACAAGCACACTGTGGCACATATATTTGTGTAAAGCACCGAGTGGTCAAAAAAATATAGAGCATTGATTTTGTATCTTATGCATATGGGTTAACAGTGTGCAAATATTAATAGTACATGTCGGTGCAAGTATATTCTTGATGCCTCGATGTGTTTTGTTTAATGAAACACACCGAAATAATAGATTGTATAAAAAATTCATAATTTTTATTTTTGATTATTCCCGGTTTTTTTTTTATACAAGATGGCTGATAGAAGTTCAAAGAGAACATCTTACTGCAACGAGCGCAATGGCAACTCATCCCAAGAAGAGAGGCAAGCAAGTTCTTTAAGTTTTATTTAAAATTTATTATATAATTTGAAATATTTGTAAGTTTAAATCAATGATGTGTATTGGTTGATGCTTGTCATGCAGAGCAAAAACTTGTAGAAACTCGATAAGATTGTTCGCAATTTGAGTACAAAAGAGTGTAAAAGCTTTATGGAAATGTTGCAAAGAGAGGAAATAGGTGGATCTAAAGGTAATCAACATTAAGTATTTCTTTGACATTTTCTAAAAATGATTTTCTTAACATTAATCAATGACAAGTTTTATACACCCGATTTCACTTTTTTTTAATCTTATGTAGTGTCCGATAGTGAGGGAATGGAATCTCTTCATAGGAGGAAAAAAATTGTTAAGGATGTAAATGATGATGACGACTTGGTCATCAGTTCATCTGGAGTGGTGCTTGAAGTTAATGAGAGGGGGAAAAYGTTTTACAAAGCTTTGARGGATATAGTAGAAAGAACGTACAAACATAATTTCCACTTACAATACAAAAATCAATTTAGTGACTCCAAGAATCAGGTTATAYGTTTACTACAAGAAGCATTTYCTGAGCCATGGTCAATGAGACYCGTGAGACTTGCAATAGAAAAAACTTACAATAACAAAAAAGAGTCATATAAAATGTATTATTACTAAACAATGTATTCTATAATATGTTCCAATAATTACCAAATAATTTGTTTTGTTATATTTACTTTCATGTCCATTTAAGAAAACATTATTGTGCTTTTTCATTTTTCAGGAAGATTATGAAAATTCCAACAAATGAGGGGAAATCCAATACATGTCGGTAAGGATGTCCAAAAGAGTGTACAAGGAGATGGTAAAGAAAACGAACATAATTGCATCATAGGAGGATGCATCCCAACAACAACGTGCATTAGAGGTATGTGATCATTCATTTATTCTTTTATGTACATCGAATTTATTTATCATATTAAATACTAATTTACAATTGTTTTGTTGCGGAAAAGAAAACAAAATGGAACCCAATGAGCACATAAGATATGACGACAAGGAGAAAAAAAGGTTGATCGCAAAGTTTGTGAATAATTACGTTTTCGACGTTACTTCAATTTTCATATTTGTTGTGATGTTTATATTTGAATAATTAATTTATATTGATCCATGGATGTCTACTAATAGGTGCTAACATACAAAGAAGAGCCAATTGAACAATTGATCAACATTGGGTTAACTAAGGGTTTGTGATTATATGTTGAAGTATCAAGGTTTAATTGAACAATTTGTAAGTAGTTATGTTGTTTAAATTCCCTTGTTTTATAATTAATGGAACAAGAATAAATCTTTATATTAATTATATCGACTATGCTTGGTCATGGCGTATTAAATATGCAAGAAACAAAGTATGGAGAGGAGCCACTAGAAAATCTTGTGATAATCGGCATGAGGCAAGGCTTCGAAACAATGTGTATGGTTTATGAATCAATCATTGATCTAGTACATTTTTTTATTTACACAATCATGTATATTCTACTATATTATAAAAGTATATTTACTTATTACACTTTATTTCTATGTTTGTAGATGGAATAAGAGCAGTTGGAACGTCAACAAGAAGTCAAGCAAGAAAACCTTTGTTTAGATAACTAAAGTAAAATATCACCTACAATTGATCAAGAAATGAGGGATGCACACAAATCGAGCAGTGACAACAGTTCAAGTGATGAATGATACTCAATATAATTGAATGTTACTACAAGTTGTATACAATTTTGTAATATCGTTCTATAAAAATCAAGGATATTTTTGCTTAATGTAGTAGACATAATGTCTCAATTGCATGAGGACATGTTACCAATAACTATAACAATTACATATTGGTTCCATTTTGATTATTGTGGACCTTTACATTGTCCCATTTTGTATGACCATGGGTCTCTTATTCATATATAATCAAATGGGTTTGTTATTTTATTGCATTGTTGACTAATTAATATGTGAATGATTTAAATTGTTGCAAGTAACCGATTAATTAATATGTGAATGATTTGCATTGCTGCAAATAACATAGGTGTAATCCCTTGGATAAGACATTAATGTTTTTGTTGTATCAAAATGCAATAACAAAAATATAAAAAACAATATGATTATAAAAAATATTTGTAAAAAAGACTATATACATATCGGTGCATTCTTATGAACTCACAAAATGGTGCCTGAAATAATATAGACATCGACACTTTTAAAGGGGTTATACGCACTAGTACATATTAAGAATACTAAAGCATGGATACATATTAATTCTACATAATCATCAGTGCATAAAATGTGTGATAATATATATCATTATATGATGGGTGTGTGATAAATACACATCGGTTATTTAAATATAATAACAACACCAGTGCTTTAAAAACTTAAACGCTCGAGTGCATTTAATAATACAAGCGCACCAGAGTTGCATATAACGAAATGGGAATCTGGGCGTATTAACCATAACCGTACCGATGCATTTGTTTCATATGTAAGCATCAAGGTAGTAATGTAATGGAAAACCGACGTGTTTTCGCCTTATGTACACAACGAGGCATTTTCATGTAATGGTGCCCGTTGTGGTTTTGTTTATGTTCGCACCGGGAATTTATGTAATGGCACACTGGTGCTTTTTTTTATGTACGTTCCAGGCCATTTTATGTAAGGTCATTCCGGTGTGTTTTATGTTTTGGTATGCCCCAAGGTGTTTTATTTAATGGCGCACCGGTGCATTTTGACAATAAAAGCATGTAAAAAAGAACATCCACTACAACCTGCACCCACCCATATTTTTTTAGTTATATGGAACATTCGTTAAAACCTCCTCTAAAACATCTACAACCAATAGAGGAGGTTGTAGCTGAGTTTTTTTAGAAAAAAATGCCAAATTCCGGAACACTAAAAACCTTTGCTAGAAGGTGCTCTCCTTGTAGTGTTTGCATCGCAAAATGGTTAATGAGGACATCCAATGGATTTGTCTTTCTCTAGTGTCACAATCCAGTTTCAACAACATAGTGAGGAATCGATTTATAACTATTGCAATCATAAAGAACAACTTATTTTCAAGGAGTAATGATTGTATTTAAATCGTGAAAAATATTTATGGCCACCATTCATCCAATCGAGGTAGGATGGACGTGAGTAGTTCAAACAAACCATAATAACTATATTGTAAGTTGTCACTATATGTATTATACCCATAGATTATCTTTAAAGGAGAGTCCATCACTTAATTGAGTATTGTGCATGACAAGATGGATAAGTCAAATATTTTTATACCAGGGTTGGTTAATAAGGAAAATGTTATTAGTAATTTCATTAATATCCCCATTTATTTCACTGGTATGCTTACACATAGACAAAAGAGTGGTGGCTTTGGCCACTTCAATGTTTTATTTTGGGAGATGGGTTGAAACCTCACTATAACTTCATTGGCTAAATGTCTAAAGGATATTGAAGAACTAATGGTGGATGAATATGGGGATTTGTTTTACAAGAGAGGAACATTGAACCACTCATTGCACGAGCCTTTACTACACTCTTAGTCTTATGAAAAATGGTTGTTCTACATGTAAGATGATATGCACACACCTGATATAAGTGTTGATAATACAAGGTTTTGCAGGTCAAATAGAAAATTGCCACGATAATTGTGTTGGCAGTAATGAAAATTGTTGTGTTTTCTTTTTTATCCCTTTTAACATCAAGGAGGGTGTTTGACATTGTTGAAATGGGTTTCCTTCCTATGAGACACGGGTGAATCCATGAATATGTGTCCCACTTTTTAGTGAAATTTGACAATGAAAATTTGACATTTTACATATCTTTTAAATTGAAGCCCTCGAAACTCATACATGCCTTGTGAGTTTTGACATACAGTAAAAAAAACAAATAGTAGGAAATTGTGTTATATTTCTAATAGTATTTTTTTTCAAAAAAATTATTGTCATTTAATGTGTCAAATTTATGTTTAATGAAATGTTTGTCCTTGAAAATTTATAGAAAATTTAGCAATTGACTTTTGTTCTCAACACCTAATTCAATGTTCAATGTATAATTTTCAAACAAATATATACATGAGCCCAATCGACACAGAATGTAGTAGTTCCTCCTTTTTCTTTTTGAAAATTATAATTTTTATTATTTTTTGAAGTTGAAAAAATAATATTTGAATCACATTTTATACACGTTTATGTTCCCAACAAAGTATTTTCTCTTGATTATGTAAAATGAAAAAAACATAAATTACCCTTTTGAAGAGGAAACATTTATGAAGTGTACATAATTTTTTTATTATTTTTTGGTTGTGCAATTTTTAGGTTACATATTTTTCTCTAGAGGCCTTCACTACGGAGAAAAAAGTTTGTATAATTTTTAGGAAAACAAAAATAAAATATAGTATGAGATCGAAAAAAAGAAAGTTGTATGTTATTAGTTAGATGATTAAATGACAAATCTACAAGCACCAAGTCGACCACCTTCCATGGAAGAGATGAAGGGATTTCACCTCTTGGAAGTTGCATCTCTATGAAAACCTATAGAAATGTGGAAGGATTATTGACTTTCAAACCCTCGATCGAGGTATTTTGACAATAGAAATGTGGAAGGATTATTGACTTCCAAACCCTCAATCAAGGTATTTTGACACAAATGGTCATTTTTTGTTTAAAAATATTGATCGAGGTTTAAAACTTTGATTAAGGTTTGAAACCTTGATTGAGGGCTTAATGCCTTAATAAAGTAAAACCTTGATCAAGGTTTACATATGCCATTTTCATGTGCCCAACTTGCCAAAAAGTGTGGATGAGATTCATGGATTCACCCACACACACATGAAGACATAGATGGAACTTATGGGAGATTATTTGCTAAATTAGAGTGAAAAGACATATTTTTGCTGCCAGAGACAATGGATAGTTATAAGACATGCGAGGATCACAAATCTTATGTCCCATATTTAATTGATGGATTTTTTTACTTCAAGAGATTTATGGAACACCGCCTTTTGGATAATAACTCTAGGATAACCAATATCAAAGGATGTCACTTCTTCAAATTCCAACTCATTGATGTCACACTAGTTATGCAATATAAAGCCTCGATTAGGGATGAAAAGTGGTCACCTCCTATTAATATGCAACATTCTTTGCTTGATGACAATCTAGAATTACCTATTGGGTAGCCTCAATTGTCAAATCTACAAGTAAGGAGACCTTTTGATATGGATGAAATAAAAAAGGGATTAGAAACATATATCTTGCTCTAGAAGAAAGATATTGATAAAGGAGAGGAACAATATTGGCATCCTAAGATAATTTATTAGAAGATGATTTATAAATCTTTGGAGACCCCCTTTCTGATAATTAAGCACCCAACAACTAATTTATTCCCATCCACAATGCGAGAAATAATAAACAATGCTCCTATAAAGACCTCACATGAAGTTATGGAAGCATACTTGAGGAAAAAGGTCCCCACAATTAAAGATTGCTATGTTCGACCTCTATGTAACAAGCCTAGAGATCCATTCCCTCTAAAGGGTGATGTTGTAGAGGGACAAATGCTCATAGTACAATCACTAGAGAAAAATTGTGTGATGTGGTTGGGTAGGGAAAATAGAAGTGTTTACCAAGATCCAAATGCTGCTATTTTACAAAGTAGAGGTTCAATGGTGGAAGACAACTAGAAGATCAAAGGCAAAGAAAGAGTTGCATAAAATGTGTTTAAATAAATAATAGGTTGTTGGTTCTTAAGAAAATATGTTCAATGCTATTAATAGGATGATATCGGCATAATAACCAAGGGCAAGATGGACAAGAGAGAAAATAAAAATAAATGGGAAGAGCCTTGTAACAATTAAGATGTTGAGAGTGGGAGTGATGTTCATGAATGTGACTTTACTTGAGTGATGTTGACTTAAATATTTATGAAAAAGTACAACTTTGGAATGCAATGATTGTTGTTGTTTGTTTTTATTTTATTGCATTTCTTCAATCTTGATGTATTTAGCAACAACTATCATATTAATATTATACATACATATACAAAAATACTATTTTGACATGTATAAATCAATCTTGGATTTAAATATTATATACAGAAAAACAATTCAAAATATTGAAATCTAAATACACATTATAGCAATTTCACTTCAATATTGAAATCTAAATTAACACTTCTATATTTCAAAATTCATATTTTTGGAATTGAAAATCACACTTTTGAAAACCAATATTGACATTTTCAAAATACAATTTTAAGCTTTAGAAAGTTTGATATTGACACTTGAATTGAAATTCACAATTTTTATTCTAAATTTTATCTTATTATTTCAAAATTAATGAAATTGGAATTATATACAAAAATGAGCTTTCCAACTCTTTGATGTAATCTCAACCATCATTACAAAAATAAATATGCTATTTATACATACACCTTCTCCTCTTTTACTCCTATCATTGAGAATACACATAATAATAACAACAACAACCATCACAACAAGAGGTTGAACAACTCCATTTCTCAGTGTGATGGAAAAAGGAAAAATGTAACTACCATAAGAAGCTTAAGCTCTATGGCATTCTAATGAAGGTTGCATGATAAAAACCAGGGAAGCATTTTTTCATGATGCATCCAAGAAATCACTATTTTTCTTTAGAATCCATTTTTTAATGTAAAAATGGATTCAACATGCTGAAAAATCCATAAAGCACTCACATTATACAGGAATAATCACTCCAATCTAGAGATCTAACAATTTCTCATCAGATTTCGAACAAATATCCCAAAAAATACTTAAAATGTTTAGACTGAGGCTACCTTCCTTGAACATCTAGATAATTTGCAATAAGTATGGTTGTTCGACTTTGTAAAACTAGTACAAAATAAGAATGGTTATATTGTCCTTTTTTAACTAGACTTGGAAATAACATAGTGTATAAATATTAAACATAAGAATTTTTTCATGTACGTGCATCCTTCTTCATGATGCCACAAACGAGTTCTGTTAAAATGTAAATAAGAAAAGTTAATTTTAGAAATATGAAAATATGAGACACTGGCTACTTTTGTTGATTTATAACAGAGAGGGTGTTTTCTTTTACTTAGCATAGTTAGGGTTTGGGTGATTTGGGTTAGGGTCCTGGGTGATTTGGGTGATTTTCTACTGACAGATTTGGAGGTTGTCTGCTACATATTGACGTAAAGATATGTATCGGCAGAGAGCAAGGTCATTGGTATGCACAGTATATGCTACTTTAACATCAAATAGTCATCACTAGAGATCAAGGTCATTTGAATGCACACTGTATGTAATAAGTTACGCATAATATTAAATTTGAATTTATGTTATTTATTTTTAGATTAGATAAAAATAAACATGAATTTACTTTGAATCACTGTAATGATAATATGTATTTTTTTTTAATAAATTAATAGTCAAATTACTCCATGTGATAAATATATATCAATTTAATTATTATTATTATTATTATTATTATTATCAAATTCATGTATATATATTAATTTGATATTTTATTTTTATTATTATTAAATGTCAATGTGCCAAGTTTAATTTAAAGGGAGTAGGCTAACTCGAAATGAAACAGATTTATTTTTTAGGCAAATAAATGAGTCTCAAACAGGTTAGATTTTCAGGGGTAGTCTGAGTTTAGTATGGATCAAAGCTTCATACATTTCAAAACCTTATCTTAGGGGTTTTGTCCCATTTTAAACCAACCCAGATGCTCAGAAAATCAATCAAAATTCTGAATTGATCCAAAATGGAAAACCTACCAAAAACATAACTTGGAAATGAAGATTACTCCCGAGTTAACCCACTCCTAATACAAAGTCTTCATCATAACATTCACCAAAGTGTGAAAATAAGATCTATATGTTGTGCTTTCGTTGAAATCCAAGCCGACTAACATTACTTTTTATATGATGCTATCCAGAGATTTAAATTCAGGTATAAAGTACCTCGGTTACCATTTAAGGCTGGGAGCTTCCAAAGCTGAAGACTGGGGCTGGCTGGTGGCAAAGATTGAAAAAAAAAATGGACTTTGGTGTAATAAATAGTTATCAATCGGAGGTAGATTAATCTTGGTTAAAGCAGTGCTGGAGACTCGGTCAGTTTTTTGGATGTCATTGGAGGTTATTCCTAGAGCTATTTTATCAAAAATTTGACAATTAATATTTGCTTTTCTGTGGAGTGAACAAAGTACAAAGGTTTGTCTTCATCTTTGCAGATGGGATCTCTTGACCAGACCGAAACATAGTGGTGGATGGGGGCTCAGAAACCTATTTTATTTCAACTCTACCTTTTAATTGTAAATACCTATTGGAGGGCACTTAATGTTGATAGCATCTGGAACAGACTACTCCGGGGTAAGTATCTCGGGAATACACCTCTCATAGATTGAATCCGTTTGCCCACTCATTCGTAGAGAAATTATTCAAATTTCTGGAAAGGGATGACAAAGAATTTAGGCGTATTACTGCACTGGTTAAGGTGGTGTCCTGGTTCAGGCTAATTGATACACATTGGCAGGGACAAAATATATGGAATGGACAATTGTTCTCTGTTGTCTGATGCTTTGTGCTTGCAACTTAAACAAAACCATACAACACATATAGACCAGGCGAGCTTAATGGACAGTCGGTCTCAATTACCTGAAATTTGGCGATCCAGGGAGTCATTGAATCTCTATGACCAAAACAGAATCGAATGGAGTTCCTTCACCGTGGCATTGAGAGAGGCGGGTATTACACTCAGGAATGTTGAGGACTCACTAATTTGGGTCGGAGGGGATGCGTCGGGGAACATTTCGGCCTCAAATCTTTATCGGACACTCATTACTCCATTAAGTTTCACTTGTGACAAACCGTGGATAACCAAGCTCTGGAATTGGCCAAATCAACTTAAAATAAGACTCTTTGCATGGCTGGCCGTATTTGATAAAATCCTCACTTGGGACGTGTTGCAGAGACGAGGATGGGTTGGTCCAGACATCTGCAAGCTATGCAATGTCAATCTTGAAACGACAAACCATATTTTAGTTCATTGTCCTTTCACACAAGCAGTCTGGCGAAGTTTATATACATTTTTTCATTTAAAAGTCAAGTGGGAGGTACCTCGATATCTGATTGTTTTTATAAGTGGACTATAAAATTTTCTGCTCCGGCAAGTATGGCAGCTATTTTTTGTTGGCATATTTGGATTATGAGGAACAAAACTCTTTTTGAAGACTGCAGCCCCTCAATTGACTCAGTAATTCATAGGATCACAGCCTCCTTTGCTTGGCAGCCATCAACTATGAAACCAATCATAAACAGAGTGTGAGAATTGACTCTACCTGAGGGGGTCATGGTGGCATGTTTTGATGGAGTAGCACTATCCAATGGAAGTTGTTGTGCTGCAGGTGGTATTTTCAGGTCTCATGGTACGAGGATAACAAAATGGTACCTAAATTGTGGAGTGCAAACCAACACAAAGGCCGAGCTTATGGGTTTGTGGGCTACACTTACTTTGGCTACGCTTTGGGCGATTGATAAGGTCCAAATACTCGGGGATTCGAAGGTGATCATTGACTGGATTAACCAAAAGGGTCAGGGCCATGTGGTTAATATTGAAGACTGGAAGATTAAAACAATGGAACTGGCAAGAAATATGAAAAATACAAGATACAAGCATATTTACAGGGAGCACAATAAAGAGGCCGATTTACTGTCAAAAAGGGCACTTAACGAACCAAAAGGTAGGCACAATAAAGAGGCCCACATTCTCACCTTAATATCTTCGAAGCTTGAACTCATAAATCTATCAGTGATCGAGTTACTTGGCGGAGAAACGGGGTGCATTATGGAACTTTTTGAAACATTTGTTGAGTGTGTATACTTCAATTCAATATGTAGGTGTGAACCTTTGTGTTATCAATATTATTTCTACTTTGTATTAGATGCAGATCTCTTACTTTATATCGATATAAATAATACCGCTATGTAAAAAAAATTATACTTTATATAATTTTGAGTCATTTTTCTATTGGAAAAAAACATTACTTTTTATAAAGAGTCTTCATCATCACGTTCGTTCCTATCGTGCTCAGAGTCACTTTCCACCCTCATGTGCATTGTGTAGACTCGCGGAAACTATGTAATAATATCTATATTATTCTACTTTTTGCAAAAATCGAGGCGACCCTTCTCTTTTTTTCAATAAAGGCTGATATGGGGCTGTCATATGATAAAATTATGTAGTAAGTCAATCATATGGTTTCATGTTTTATTTTGATTAAAATTCTATAGGAATTTATAGTTTATGTAAAATTCGAATTTCAACAATGTAAATGTAAAGTATGATTTTATACTAATTTTAAGGTTTCGAATTTATTCAAATATTTAAAATTATTATTTTGAGAATACAAGTTAATACTTTAATTATGTTTTCTCATCAAATTCTAATAAATACAAAATCAACTTAAAAACCCCTTTCTAAATTATCTATTTAAATCTTCAAATATTTAAAATTGCAATTTAACCATACAAACTAATATTTTAATATTTTTTTGTCCAATCACATTCTAATAAATACAAAAACATTTTGAAAACCTCTTAACATACACCTAAATTACCTAAATTATATTTGAAGAGAGAATCTGTGCCATCTCCTTAATCTGTGCTCAGCCAACAAGTAGAACAGCCCCCGGCCCCTACCGACAATAAAATGTGGAGTGAAGATAAGAAGCGTGACCTCGACTACATTATTTTTCCTCCATGGCAACGAGATATGACAGATTCAGAATATATACAAACTTGGAGCTCGACAAGATTTGCCAAAAGTGGATGTATTGATTGATGGGCTATAAGCATTGAGGAGACAGATAGAGACAGCATGCATGTACCACAATGATCATTCAAATCAACAATCCATACAAACATTTGTTTTTAAGTTTATTTTTATTTTTATTTTATTTATTTTTTATTTATTTGATTTTGCTTGAAATTGATAAAGAATGAGTGGATCTGTAGAAGAGTGGTTAAGTTTGAATAATCAGAATGTTTTAGGTTTTTTAACATATTGAATTCATTAATAATTCAAAAATACAATTTAAACCATGAAAAATAATAATTTTATCACGTAAACGCAAAATTAAATTACACAAAATTAAAATAACGTTGAGAATAATCATAGTCGATGAGGCTGTAATGCATATTATGATATTTACTAAATGTAGACAGTGAAATTGTTTTCTGGATTTTACGTACCAATAAAAGTAAAATATTGCATCAATCATCATGTAGGCCTTGTCACACCCCACCATTTGAATGGCAGTAACAGTGGAGGACAAAAGAAAATCGTTTGAGTACTGTCGATGACAATGACAAATCGTTTTTATCTAGATCACTCACAGTTTCCGAAGGAGCGATGTTAATTTCTGTGCCATGGCTAAGTAAAGAGTAAATATGTTTAGGTTTGAATTGTTTTGGTTAGGCGAAAATTGCCACATTATAATTGTTGAATAACTAGCATACTTTCTAAGCAGAAAGATAATGCAAAATTGTTTTGGTGATTATGATGTTGAGAAATTAGGTGTTTCTTTTGGATGGTAGATGAATAATTAATAGATAATATATTCAATAATTGTATTTGTTTGGTATTCATTAGTATGTAGATGGTAGTAGTGTGTAGTGTATAGTGTATAGGAATATTGGATTAAAAGGAAATTGAGGGTGATTATTATGTATTGGGATATTTTCATGGGTAGTTGGTACAACTCAATCACAGTGAAAAAAAACTAGATGAAATGGGATCAATTGGTTGGAGTGAACATGTGTTATAATTGATGGTCATTTGAGTTGCCCCATTTCTAATGACAAAGTAACATCTCCACAAATCTTTTAACACATTCATGTTACTTGTAAGCATTCAATGACAATGTTTTGATACCTTGAGTATGAATTCACATTAAATTCC